>KK502567.1:343192-410904 GCA_000688735.1 Glossina austeni
TTAATCAATGAAGTAATGTTTGTGCCGAATTTCGCGACTATGGCATCACGACAAATATAGGGGATCAAAATGATCAAAATGATCTGCCGATAGGTAAACGCAAAATATCGATAATTCTAATGCAAAGTCGATATCGATATTAGCGTGAGTAGTAAAACTTGCACTAATCTGTGCTTATGTAATAATGAGCCTAAAAGTTGAAAAATTCTTCATTAATCTTCTTGATGATTCCATTGGGTACTTTTACTATGGATTATATATATATAGCTTCTTACCAACAACACTTTGACTTTTCATTAAAACTTCCAATTATTGAATTTTGGGCGAAAATGAAGTCAAACATTCAAAGGTGCGAAGAAATAAAGCCAAAAATACTCAAGCATCACTCTGTAGTGGATATCTTATATTCATTACGATCGAATATTTTGATATCTAATCAGTTCATAGAAAAAAATTTCTTATCGCTAAAGTATTTTTTTGATGGATAAAATTGAAAATAAAAATATTATCAAAACATGACTCTGACGTGGCTTTGAAAGTTTTAAAATATCTGAACCTCAACTACGACTGCATCAACTAAGGTTTTATTAATTTCTAAATTGATTTGAGAGACATGATGACTTAAAGAACATATGCATTTGTAGCAGAACGACCCGTACGTAATATGAACATGAAAACATTTTTAAATATAAATATTACTCATACGCCTGTAAAGTCTACTGTGTCCAAATACAATCAATATATACATATATATATATATATATATATACATATATATATATACAAACGTAATGGTCAACCTTGAACGAAATTGAATCGATGATCGACATTAATAGCAGGAAAAAAAAAAAATAAATAAGGGGGTAACAAATTCTCAACCGTGTAATTGTTTTTAAAAATTTAACTTAAGAGAATTTCAATAAATCAATGGAAAAACATACAGCCGTTAGTTATAATTTGAAACACTCATTAGCGAACACCAACTAACCATTCAACCAACCAGCGTCAAGATCATGTTTATATAAACATAGGGCAGGTGTAAACAACAACAATATTTTGTTACACACAGCAACACCCTCAACAAACATAATAAATTATCACGATATGCAGCATTAATTTTGCTAATTTTTTTTCTCGCTTTTTTCTTATTGTTTTCGTTTTCATTTTCGTTTTCTTTTCAAATTAAAACACCGCACAACATTTTAACAACCATACAGTACGACAATAACAAATTCATGAATAATGCAAATTAACATTTGCGATTCGCGAATATACTGACATATATAAATATGTATGTATGTATGTATGTATGTACGTATGTATATATAGACAGAAACATAAAACACTCACGCTGGTGGTAACAATTACACAAGATTTAAAAGCACATTTATGTTGCATGTTGTTCAGTAATTTTTAGCATTTGTTTTGAGGGTTATCGATGCCGTTTACATCTCTTTGTTGAAAAAACGACCAAAAAAAAAAAAAATATAAACATTTTCATTGTTGTTGTTGTTGTGTGTGTTTTCCTTTCTTGCGAATTCCATATGAAAAAGCAATAATAAACACTACTACTAGGAGTGGTAAATGTAAGCAAAACGTGTAAATAAAACCGAAAAGAATTTCAATATTAGTGTCAAATTAAGTATAAATCGAAAAAATTAAAAAAACAAAAAAAAAAAAACAATTAATTGTTAGTTTAGCTATCAATCATAAGAAAAAGTGGAAACTAAACAACTTATGGCAATGATCTTGACATGATTTTTATATATATATAATGGATGGTTTTGCATTCGATTTAGTTACTAAATTTTTTAAAGCTCAAATTCAGATTTCAAATTCTATGTACTTCAAAAATTCAATTCTTTTAAACACAAATATCAATTTCAAATCTTCTTCGTCTTCTTCTTCTTCTGATTTTATATTAATTTTTTCTTTATTGTCACACTTTTGTCAACAAATTAGAAAGATCTGCTGACGAATTTTATATTCTAGTTGAAAAAAATTCAGTGCCTAATTTTAGGAATAAACAAAAACTACTGTCCATTGCTCAGCTTTAGGCGTAAATTACATCGTATTCGAAGTCATCAAATGTTTCAGAGTTCAGCAGCCGAGAATGAGTATAAAGCATTGTTCCAAGATCTAAAGTCGAACGACTATTGTGCGCAATAAATATCGACCACGAATTGTTCCGAAAAAAATGACAGAAAATCATTCGTAACAAAGAGGCTTAAATTCGCAAAAATGAGCCTTGATAAGATACTTAGGGAATATCATTGCCGTCAATCTGCAGTTTAGAATACTTAAAAAAATACGCACGACTTACTTCAAAAGCTTAAGCTGTATGGGATCGTACGGAACGAACTCATAACAGCTGCGACCAACTACCAATCGCAGTTAAAGTCTGGTGCACCGCACGAAGCCCGAATATGCCGATTTGATAATCACATTTCTTAACTGTTTGTGTATGTAGTTGCCCTTGGAAAAAGTATTAACTCCTTTCGAATCCTTCTCGTCTCGATAAAAGTACGCTCACTTAAGGCTTTCTTTTTGAAAACGTATGAANATAATAATAATTGGACCTTGTTCTGGCCACTGCCACGATAAGAAAATTAAAATTGGCCCGCTGATGCAAAAAAAATTGCCCATCCCTGCCTTAGTGCGACAACAACATATGCGTACAAGTTAAAGGTAATATTTTCGAACGGAGAGGTCGACATTTTATTCAGCACCCTGTCGTAGAAAAACGGCAGATTCATATTCACACATACAATATCTTAAAGAAAAAGAAAATATTATTATAATTAATTTGGTTGGAGATATAAATTCAAAAGCTAAAGTCTTAAAACACTAGCATCCGCACTTGAGATTTGAACCCACGACTGTTGAAATTATTTCATTAAATTATTTCAATAAATTTATTGGTTTTTCCGAAAACCACCGCCAATTGAATATTACATCGAAGTGATTCCCTTACAACTGACTTTTTGGCAGTATTTGTATGAATCCATAGACATTCCAACGAAAAAAACATCGAACTGTTTTTTTTTTTTTTTTTACTTATACCTAAGCATGCATTACTACTGACTGAGAGGTCAAACTTACTTTTTGTTAATAACAAAATGAAATAATAACAGAATTTTTTAAAAGTCGGAATTTTTGTAATAAAATGAAGAATTTTTTACTTAAATTCAAAAAGATGACTAGTGCTAAAGTTAAGAGTTTCCCTCATACCTTTTCATATTATAAAAGTAAATTTATAAAGCGGACCCGCTTTAAAAAAAGAATCATAACGGAATTGCTACTCTTTTCACTTTCCTAACGCACTTTTTCAGATCGCATTAAAGAAATTTTAAACGATAAGAAAATTTATTCGTCTTAGAGTGTAAGTTAACATAGGACAACAGTAAGGAGAAAATTTGTATGCAGCCTTTGAGTTTTTCAAGGTTTTTTTGTGTCGGCTTTTGTAAAACGAAGTCATATTAAGGCAAATTTTGAAACTATGAAACCGACGATGAGTTCCACTTATTATCCTCTCCTTCAATACTTTGCTCATAATAAACTTAAAAGGAGCACGAGCCGAGAAGACCATAAAATTAAGGAAAAATTTTATAGTGATCGCGATAATATGCAGGCTCGGTTCTGTGACAACCTTTGTGACAGAATTAACATACTTTCATCATCCATTTGTCAATACATTCACAAATTCCCATTGATTTGTGCAACAATTAATTTTGTTTTTTGTATAAATGGTGGTTTCTTCTTCTTCTTTTTCCTTTATCTCAATATTTGAATGAATATTAGAGCGTGTTTACGTATCGTATGTATGAACATGTAGGTGAGCAGTCAGGTAGTAGCATGACTAGCATTTCCTTTGTATCTGCCCATTACCTTTTGTGCACACCCTGAACAGTTTGTCCAGCCTACCTGTCATAAGAAGACGACAAAAAGCAATCACAAAAACACAGGCGTATGCGTACACATTTCGTCGATGGCTTCGTTTTAATTATTGTTGACTGGCTGGCGTTTTGTTTTTCGTTTTGATTTGATTTGCTTGGTTTTTTGTCGTTTATGTATTTGCAATGATCGCGCTGTCTCGATATTATCAGCACGAAATTATCATCATCATCATCATCATCATTATAACTATTGCCGCCAATATCGCAGAGCATTGTCTTCTGTCGAGTCTTCGAGTTCTTGTTTATTTGTTGTTGCAAATTCTAAATTTGACTTTACTTGAGTCGCTGGCTGACATTTTGACTGTTGTCTCTTTGGCTGATGAACGTGTTAATTATAATTTTGTGTTTTGTGTATAGTTTGTTGCTATGAAAAATAGTAACATTTACACTCAACACCATCGAAAGAGATTTGTTATGCTAGATTTGTGCTATGGTTTGTTACGTAAAAACGTACATAAGTACGAAGTTCTATGAAACGAACACATCACTTGGCATAAGATTTTGCATTGATTCCGCCATGTTCGTCCATCTGTCTGTCACCTCCATTAGGGAAGTTAGCGATTACCGAAAGTTGCTAGTTAAGGCATAGCTTATCGGATTTAGAAAAGCGCTGCATCCATCGATGCAGATTTTGCCATTTGTCAGTCACTTAGGACTCTGAGCCTTTACCAACTACAAAAGATCGAAAGCCTGTTCGTAAGTGATTAGTGTGATGGGCACAAATCAGATTTGGAAAAGTGCATAATGCGTCCGTGAAGGTTTCGACCAAATTAAGCCATGTACGTCCCTCTGTCCCTCACCTAAACGCTGTCTCTCTTAACACTAACGATCGCGAAATGCTGCAAATTGACTCATAGATTATTAGTTGAAGCCTAGAAATCGTATTGAATTGAAAATGAATCTAATTAAGTCTCTTGCTATAGGACTTTTAGGAAACAAGAAACCGATGGCCGATATTGTCTTATAACTAATAACAAATATATTTAAAAACTATTTAAAGTTTCAATGCAATGCTTTTAAAAATGCTCATAAAAAACAAAAAAAAACATGACTTCACAACACGTATAAAAGATGTTGAACTGAAACATCGTAAAAGTACTTCCAAGGACAAGCACAGTTGCAATTAAATAAAAGTCAAAAGTGACTGGTGGTGCTAAAAGATTCGTCGCAAGAGGATCTTTGTTCTTTCTCAGCATTTTCAACTTCATGTCTTTAAATGGAGTGTAAAGGTAAAAATCAGCCATTCACAAAATACTCGTTGAAAACTTCATGTTTGTCAATACTTGGTGTTCTTCGTAAAATTGAAATTGTCGGCTGGTCGATTTAGCCATATCCGTCTGGTCGTTGATCTTTTTGTTGTTTTAATTACTTTATATATGTATACAATGATTTTTATGGACTTTGTTCCCTAGATAGATTCGCCACTTAACAAACAATTCAAGGGCCTGAAGAATGAGCGAAACTACAATATATTCAATTTTTTTATTTTTTTTTATTTTTTTTATTTTTTTATTTTTTTATTTTTTTGTAAGCAATATTTTAATATTCATCGCTTGTTTGTTTTTATTAGTTATTTATGAGTACACTCTAACAATAAGCAAGCAACAAACTATACATATGGCAGCGCTGTAAGTGTGACATGCTATGTAAGGATTTTGGCTCCTAACACTTCACACAGCATAAAAGGCAGAATTTCTCGCAAATGAAATGCTTTCGCATTCGTAAGATTTTTATATTAATAGCAACGTTATTAGCACGCAAACAAAACATAAAGAGGAATCTGCAATAATCACACAAAAATAAAAAGCATTTCTGAATAAACAGAGGATCTGAGATCTTTTCACAATTTTCTCTAAAAGAAAGCCATAATATAATGCAGAGAAGCTAACAACAACTCGTAGGCTTAACTTTGAAGAACTAATCCCAGATAGACTGACTGTTGTTATCATATCTCCGCCGACAAGGGATATAAACAAATTGAGAGGGGAAAGCACTGGCAAATTTTTTCAGAAAATCAAAACTATTTCTTTTTAACTTAAGTGATCACTTCAAAGAGAAAAGAATGATATAAAAACATGATTCTGTGGCGTAGCAAGGCTTTGAATAGACAAAAAATTTATTCTTCAAAATAAATGCACAGTAGTGTCCAGATAATATGTACAGGCTTTAAATGTTCTTTTCTGGAAACGCGAACGTTATGCCGAGCAATTCTCAAACTCTCTCTCTTAAAATGGCATCCTAAAGAGAAGTACGAGAGTGATTTTTGATAAATTAATTGAAATTTTTTTGAAATTATTTTGTTAACAAAAAGTTGGTTTTTTTTAATGCCCAGAAATTGAAATTTTTTCATTCATACAAAAATTCCAAAGAAATAAGAATAGTTACGCATTTTCTGCACTCCAAAATGAATTTTAACTGAGATCACTTCCTGTTTATGACTTTTTATAGCCCACACCACTTACGGTATAAGGATATGTTAAACTTGCGCGCTTATATGCAAGATCCGGAAGAATTTTATATGAACTCATCTTTTACTATATCGATCCATACGGAATCAAGAAGTTTGTCTGTCCGTCTGTCCTTCTTGTTTTGAAATATTTTGATGAAACTTGATGCACAGACGTTTTTTGGCTTAAGAACGAACGCTTCATTTCGAAAAGCCTCTATATGAATACCTGGACCTGCTGTACAAGAATTCCCCTTTTTTCCCGTTTACATTAGGTTTTTGTGCTGAACATGGAGTTCAGGAAATTTTCATGTCTGTAGGATTGCTTTTACTGTATAAATTTCTTCTTCTTAATTCTTCAGAAATTTCGAAACATTTTTAATATAAACTTTTTCAATGAAAATGTAAGGAAAGTGTTTTGATTTTTTTCCTTACAAATCTCTAATGGCAGAGAGATATGTAAATGTGCCGGATGAGCGTTTAAGATTCGTCTCAAGCTNTGTGTGTGTGTGTGTGTATGTGTGTGTATTTCTTTGATTTCGTTCAAAGACTTTCAAAAATTTATTTTCAATTCTCGTAACCACCGGTTGCGAGCATTACTATATAACATATGTCGAATGCCGACAACAAAGATGTTTACCCGATCAAGAGCTTTTCCCAAAAATTAATCGTACAATCGACATATTTTAATAAATCGATTATTTACCGATCCATCTATCAACTGCGATCAATCCTTTGACATTTGAATCGTTCAAGCTTTCAGTTATATAGTGATCGAGTACATTTGTTGTCTTCGCTCGATCTAAAATCACTCTGTGATCAATGACCACATTCAAGTTGTAGCGGAAAAGAAATTCTTCGATCATAAGAAGGCTTCTTCAATTCCATTGATAGGCGACAATTAGTTCCATTTGCTCTTTGCACTCTTTAAGTACATTTTGACTTATGCCACGAAAGGTTCGCTTGCGAACTTCGTCCGCATATAAATAAATAAAATAAATTAAAACATAAAAGTCCGTATTAATCGAAAGACGGGGGAAGAGTACGATATTTCAGTTCAGAATTAAAACATATCTTGACCGAGTTTTCCTATAAGACATCGAATTTCTTCATGCCGAAAACTCATCATCATCATGACTTTTGCGATATCGCCTTCATTTTTTTTCCCATTTCTTATAGGGTTCCTTGGTGATGATTTCTTGTAATTGGAATAAATCATAATACACAAGAGGCGGAGATTGGCCACTCCACATATGGTCGCCTTAGATATCCAGATTTATCGTTGATGTGTGATGATTTTTTTGCTGATTGCCTGTACTTTGGATAACCCGAGGCCTTCGCTGCTTGTAAAGATTTTCCTTCGAATTAAGCGGGAAAAATAAAATTTCCACACAATTAGACTTTTCTTGGCGCTAAGCTTCACCTATGTCGTCGAATTCGACTCGGTACGTTTAAAATTTCAAATAACTGAATTTTCTCACACATGGCAACACTGCAAATGGATTGTATTTGCCTTCACTACCGGCTCAGCTATCAAGTATGAGACCATAAAGAGATCGATAAAAAAAGTTGGAAAATTGATAATAATAATTGGACCTTGTTCTGGCCACTGCCACGATAAGAAAATTAAAATTGGCCCGCTGATGCAAAAAAAATTGCCCATCCCTGCCTTAGTGCGACAACAACATATGCGTACAAGTTAAAGGTAATATTTTCGAACGGAGAGGTCGACATTTTATTCAGCACCCTGTCGTAGAAAAACGGCAGATTCATATTCACACATACAATATCTTAAAGAAAAAGAAAATATTATTATAATTAATTTGGTTGGAGANCCGCCTATTCTAAGCAATTTCTAATGCCTACAATATGGAGAAGAAGTTACTTATAGTTCGATTAATATTTTTTAATGCTCATGATCAGCTGCTGAGGCATGTAAGATATACGAAAGCCCATGCGTACGACATTTAACTGTATGGCAAGGCGTGGACCTTAGCTCAAATTACCCGATGCATGCATGTCAGATATCTTACGCATATTTAATAATACATTTATGTAAATTGACAGCATCCTCTCCATACTCAATTGGGTTCATGAGAAACTATTTCATTTTGTACGGCGACCGGCCCGAACAGTCCGAGATGTTCATTCCGTATCTTTTTGGTTGCCTTTAAGTAGAAAGCACGCAAACGTGCGTTTGCAAGTAGTACGTTATATGAGCAGCGGTCTTTAAAATGGCCCGATTGAAGCTTTGTTTTAATAGAAGTCGTGTGGTCGTGGGTCAAAACTACCGATTCAACCAATTTCATCAAAATACATCGAAAGTTGCGACCTGTAGGTAGGTGGGCAGAAAAATACATGAGTAGACATTAGACAGACAGATGGACAGACATGCTTTAATTGACTAGGAAAATGTTTCAAAATTAAACGTACAAGCGTTCTATCAGAGTCTATCGCTTCTTAGCGCTCATTTCGGTAGCAATACAATTTTCTGAATAGTTTCTTACTTGCGATTTATAGCGACGCTCATTTATGACTGCGCATATCGCATAGCACAAGTCTTGAGAATCCCACAAGATATATAACAGCAATAGAATGCCACTTACTTTAAAATCATTAACACGATCCTAACTTTTTTGTTCAGTCTTTAGTCATGCACGCGTTAATCTATTGCATAATCTTCAAAGAATTTCAAATCATCAACAGCTCATTGATTGAACATCATCTGGACCTGAACTTGAAAAGATATATGAAAAAAAAAAAGCTAACATTAATGACAACTCAACCAAAGTTCGGTCGTCAATTCGTTACTAACGAAATGATAAAATTAATATACCTTTATATTAAAAGGTGAAAAAAACAAAAAATATATTGAAAGCTTTATGAACTCTGACAGTAATTCGATAGCTTAATATTAAGTTGATTAATGTTAATGAACAGATCAATTTCAAGATTTTTAACTATTATTTATTATGCCATAGAGAGATCAAGAGAAAAATTTTAACTTATCTTATATATCATAGAACAACGCATATAAATTTAATCGGAGACAAATCGACATCCCGTATAGGTCAAAGAAAGTTTGAGGAAAAAACTTGTATGCCTTATGAAGCAATTATTACTTAAATTATCCGGCATTCTAATCAATAAACTGAAGCCTAACTTGGCATCTCAAGTTTATTCACTTTTGTGACCTACTATCTCTCCGACCTGTATTTATCTTACAGTCGCGAGTGGGTCTTAGCACCTAGTGTTTAGTACTTTTTAAATTAGTGTTCAAGCTTTCAATTTCCTTTCATTAGGGAATTTCCAAAACACTTTTAAAACACAAAATACATGTATATATATATATATATATATATATATGAATATATGTATGAAAATAATAATTATTTAACTGACTGACTTGAACTGAACTGAAAAAAAAACACATTTACCCAAAAGAGTGATTAGCGTTTAAGAAAAAAGTACTGATTCAAGCGTTAAGTAAAAGACGTCTTTAAAGATCCCCTATGCTAGAGTCCAAAGTATGAATTTTTTCCGCACTTTCCTTTTTTTTTTTTGTTATTGTTGTTTTGTTGACTTGTAATAGTCACAATATCAACGAAATTCTCGAAGTCTCAAGAACCGCAAAAATAAAAATTCTTATCACTGCCTTGTGATTTGTTACGCTTCAGTGATATTCCTTAGCATGATGTTAGATTCAGGGATATTTTTTGGCATTGTGATCGGTCACTAGTCATAAAAGAAAACATTATACCTTCTTCCTGTTATAGTTGCTTCGATTTTGTATTAATTTTAGTATTCCAAACGTATAGCCGTAAGAAGACCCTCGCTCCGATGGTAATTTTATTATAAAACAAAGTTGCTAAAAAAAATGTCTTTTCATGTCTCTGTGATGTTGCTCAGAATGTGGCCATTAACATTGCTTTATTAGTCTAAAAAATATTAAGCCTAATCAGAAACAAAACGAGTGATTAGTCATTAAANCTATACGCTGTAATTTTCCCTCAGAAATTCATCTGACATGGGCGCAGGTCTTCTCAGAGCGCTGGTGAAAAATTCGAGATTTTGAAGCAAAACATTTTTTTTAAGTAAATTCAAAGTTCAAAAACATGATCCACGGATATTTCGCACCTGTGCGCTTAGCTGGTTCTGACGAAAATTTCTCTACCAAACATTTTCTTGATATGTAGTAGACAGCTTATGAATTATTAATTACAACATTTTAACAAAAAATTTCGAAATCTAAGTACATTTACATGACGCAAAATTAGCTGTGAGTGAGTTATAATTAAAAATTCGATCGACAGTCTTTACAAGTCAACGCCATTTTTCAAATCTTTATTTTATGGTATACAACAGTTAAATACTGTCTAAAAATCTACCTACTCATGCCTTATCCTATTTTAACCTTGAAATCTCTACTCTTCGCTAAGTTCTCAGTATCTATGGAATGCAAAAATGCTAAAATCTCAAATAAAAGGATTTTTATAACTCACATCACTTGTGGTGCAAAAGTATATATTAAGCTTGTGTGGATGTATGTAACACCCAGATCACTTTCTGAAGCTTGTCTGTCCGTTTTGGGCCCCGAAGCCGCAATTTTTGAGATACTTTAATAAAATGTGATAAGCCGACGTGTTTCGGACCAAGGACGGACGCTATGAAAAATGGTTCAGAAATGTCCACGTTTTCTACCGCTTCTCATATTTCGAAAAGTCGTTATATGAATCACTGTACATAAAACGATACATTTTTATGCTAGAAATGAGCTTTTATTTGTTAGCCTACGAAATTTTTGAATGACAGAAACTAATTAATTAAAATCCAAACCTAAAGACTTTTGGGAAAATTGGATAGCTTTGCACCTTTATACTTTCTTTGCTTTTGTTTTAAAAATATGAATTAAAATATTATTTTATTCTTCATTTTTAGTTACGTTTATTAATAAATTATATTCTTTTTCATCTTCATCATCGTGGAAATCATGTGATTACAGTCTTAAAAAATTTTCTAAACATTAATTTTTTTTTTTTTTTATTGTTTCTCATGAGATTTTTTTTTGTTATTTATCTTTAAATACTTATGTATTTGAATTTTTGTCAAAATTTCTGATTCATTTAATTATATAATTTTTAAATTTAAATATACAATTTTTTCCTTTTGCATTTTGTTGTTATGAGTGAGGGGATTTTTAAAAATTTTATTTTACGTTTATTCATTTCTTTTTTTGTTTGTTTGTTTGTTTTTTTTTATTATTATTATATGAATAATAACAAGAGAGGTTGCGATTTTTGTTACATTCGGTTTTGTTTCTTTCTCTATTTGATTATATTAAAGGTAATGAAAAAATTTTAAACGACACAATGAATTGATTTCGGAGAAAAAATGGATTTGTTAACAATATAGACATCTATCATTAAGGTAAAGGTAAAGGGGACAAATGTCATTTCCTCATAACATTGATTTTACTTTTCTTAAAAAAAAAAAAAATGTATTTTGAAAAATATGTTTTAGTTTTTTTATTTTATTTATTATATTTTTTGTTTTTTATTTTTGATTTTCATATTTCTATATTTTGTTTTTTTTTTTTTTTTTTATTGGCGACTGATGATTTTNGACTTGATTAGCAACCCCCCACTAAGGCTAATTTAAAAAAAAGCTCATGTCAACTTGCACGCTCTTCGTGCGCCCATTACGCTTCCCATTGCGATTTAAGCAGCTCTGATGCCACCTGCCTTTAAGAGAAAACGCTTGATCCGATATCGGGCAAAAGATTTGGATAACATGCACATACACACATAGATGTACATCCTCTCGAATAAGTGCAAGGGATTCATAAAGAAATAATTTCTATTTCTAAATATGACAAATGCTGCGATAAACTTAACCTACCTGACCAAAAGCTAAAAGACTCCGAAAATTGTAATAACATTAGTAACTTTGCTGGGAGTTGTTTGTTTGTGTGGTATTCTGTTACTGATGGTAGGTAGACGATTATGGAGATAAGTAATATGATAATTGAAAAGATTTATGAAAAACGCATCCACAAATAAATATGCAACAGGTGTGAACAATTAATAAGAGTAAATATATGTTGACTCTATAAATTGAGTGGAGTGGAGTGGAGTGGAGTGGAGTGGAATGGTGTGGTGTGGTGTGGTGTGGTGTGGAGTGGTGGTCCCTACATCTATACATGTGTGTATGCGCATAAGTTTTACATATATATTATATTTACGCTAATACTTTACTTCAAATAAAGAGTAACGAACTCTGAGCTTACAATTGAAAAAAAAAAAAAAAAAACAGGCAGTTGATCGCATAAGTAATAAGTAATCTGAGTAGTTAACAAGTCAAGTTATCTTTTACATGTAAACTTGGCAGTGCATTGCTCATATTGCAACCAACTTCTGGACGTAATTAAAAGTGTGTACGTGTGAAATAAAATAAATGAAAGAAATAAAAAGAAAAGAAAAACGTTTGACGTCATTTGACTCTTTTTTTTTTTTTTTTTAATTGTTTATCAGGTTTTTATAACTTTCTCAGTTGTGTGCCGCATTCATTTGTTTCTTTGGCTTTCCGATAAAATAACGCTTACAATACTTACTTACTTACAATGATGATCTGAGATCTTATGAAAGAAAATGAGTTCAAACGTATGATCGTAGTAAAATTTTACCCCTTTATCTGGTGTTTATTTTTTTTTTTTTTCTTTTTCTTTCTCATTTTATTTTGCAAATTTCATGCAAGTAGTCGCGTTGATGATGATGATGATNTTTTTTTTTTTTACTTTGCATAACTAATTGACAAAACGGAAATTATGCTTTTGTGTATGTAATTTTAGTTTGCGTACGTACGTACATACAATTGTATTTAAGTTACGAGACAAGAAAAAGTAACGATGCGGTCTCTTTGATTTATATAATACTTGCACATCCACTATTCAAAGGATATCGGTATGAAAAGTTCACTACAACGTTCGTTGCCGATGCAGTATAAAATTATTTTTTATTAATCCTTTTGTGGCGGTAAGTGAAATGTTTATCAAGTGTTGTCCTACCTTTTATTATCCCGCTTACGACTACGCATTGGCATCTTCTTAAAATGTTTATAGAATTTTAATGACTACAAGAGTTTGTCTTAATTTAATTAGACGCGCCTATCTGCAGCGACGTTCTGCTTAGTTTGTTACGCTTATAGCAAGTCTTTAAACGGACAGCTTATGGCAGATACTCTTCTATAGAGCATTAACGAGCCCTACCTTTATCTGCGCAGGTAAAGATCATGTTCGAAAGTTTCTGTTTTATTATAATCAGTTACTCAGGGAGCTATCACCTGTACGATGCACGATGGTGGCGGTCAGGAACGGTTGTAGGTAGAAAGGGATTGAAAGGCAGAATAGCGCTTGTGTGCGGAAACCGCAGACCACTGCTAGTAGATTATTCCAGAGGCGGACAGTGTGATTGAAGGGCGGACAGTGTGATTGGAGGGTGGACAGTGTGATTGAAGGGCGGACAGTGTGATGCGGTGGTGTACGCGCGATGGGCAGGCAATTCCAGAGCGCGTGAGTGAGAACGCTGGGAAAGACTTGTCATGTCCTGCTAAAGGGCTTAGCTGGGGGGCACACCTTTCTTATCTTTGTTGACCACTTGCCTTAGCTTATACTTATGCATATGAGTACCACACAGCGCACATTACGCCAATGCTCGAGAGTATCGAGAGATTTTGAACACATTTTCGTTACCCAAGAGCGGTCGCATGTCAGCAAACGGGGTTTGGAGGCTCTCGGCAATACGTGCGAGCTATACNAACAACAACAAAAAAAAGAAGCATAAATACCTGCAAATAAAAATATTTCTTACGTTTTTTTAGCACGTACGCTAGCACTCAAACGTTTATAAATATAAACGTACGTATGTACGATCATTTTAGCAGTGCTTTTGCATTACTCTATACGTCCACTTTGAATGACTCATAAGGCATTTGCGATGACGCGATTATCAGCCAATCAAAATTCAGAAACTCAAATTGTCTTTTAATATTTTGAGTTGAAAACAAAAAAAAAAATTGAGAACTTTCACTTAAGTGTGTTTGTTGTCTTGTTCACCTAAGTACGAGCACAAGAAATAGTTTTGCAGTAGTACAGATACACTGCATACATATGCACATGCCTACATGTATGTGTATGTGTATGTGTGTATGTGTTTTTTAAAGAACGAACACATGTTTCTATGTCACTTCCATGTAGATGAACGTCGTGCAATGCAATAATCAAAACACAACGTAAAAAACGATTATAATTAATTGTCACAGTGACAAAATACTCGGAGCGAGGTAATAATGTTTGTGTGCTCACAGTAAGCATTGCAGTTTATAGCGAATTTGAATTACTCTTTACTCCAATAAATTGAACGGTTCCGGTACTCACAACGGATACTTTAGTTCAGATAAAGATCTTTCCGTAAACAAAATGGCGGCCTTATTTGTCCTTGTCGTTGTCCTTGTCCAATGCATCGAAAATCGAGTGCTTTACGAAAATCTGGATTTGAACCATAAGTTTAGAGGAGAAACGAAATACTTCGNTTTCCAAAGTAGTTTGCTGCGTATGCTTGCGTTGATTAGCTATTTGGAACAATTTTTACAGATAACCCAAGGACAAGGGACAAGGGGGACAAGGGGGATAAGGAAACACATTTGTAATGCCTTTTGAAATCAAAATCTTTTGCAGATTCTACCTAAAATTTTTTGAATTATTTCCACGCCATTTTTGCCCTGAATCTTTAGATAATTTTACTGCATCTTCACAATCTGGTCATCGTTCAATTATTCCTTGGACTAACATACGAATGTCGTCTTTAATAAGAAATAGAAGCAAACACCCAAACAACAAACGACATCTGTCATCATGTCATGTCGTTTCGATCATTTATTAACGATTTATTTCGGTTCTATGGACGCTAGTTTTGATAGTTTGCAAAGACGGGGAAAAATCTGAATTTCTTCTGCTGATTAAACATAGCTTTGGCTCGAAAAGTATTATGGCAATTATTATCCGTCGAAAGCAATAGCCTGACGGTCGTTCATTGGTTCCAAAACTTTTTCTTCTTCTTCTTCGCCTTCTTCTTCTTCGCCTTCTTCTTCTTCGCCTTCTTCTTCTTCGCCTTCTTCTTCTTCTTCTTTATTATTATAAAAACCAGAATCTATTTAAGGAACCTATAGGTTTTCTTTCTAATTACCGATGTCTGATCAAAATTATTGTATTTTGTCTTTTAAACGGTCCCTAAGTCCAGACTATATGTCCATAGTTTTCGCGGGGAAATCGTGGAAGTTTTCTGTTAAATATGAAAATACAAAGTTGTTGTTTTATAAATTCTGTCAAAAAAGTACATGGAATTCCCTATTAAAAGAAATTCTCCACAATCTAGAAGATCTGCAAGATCAAGATATGCAAAAAGAGCGAAACAAAGCAAAACAATGTTGATGAGAAAGAGAGAAATTATTTGTTGTAAAAAAGTCATCTCGAGATAAACAGCTGAACATTGTGGCATCTACCGGAAATCCTCCTGCTGTGTCGCATATATAAAAACAAATTACAACTCAGACTTTGCCCCGAAGTAAATCGAATTTCTTCAATTCTTGTATGGGAATTCTTAACCTAAAAACCTTGACTAACAATTGGTCACTCAACTATAATTATGTTCGCTGAGTTCAGTAAGATTTTTCTCGTCTTCAGATATTTGGTTATGTGGACAGACGCTTAAGTCAATTGAGAGCATAAAAAAGAATTCAAAGAAGATATTCAGAATGATCGAGAAAAAGTCTGGGTAGCTATTATAAAGACATCACTTTCAATAGATGTACTTTTAAAGATAACCCTTTGGCGAAAAGAAAGAGTGAAGGCGCAACACGCCACTGCTTGTCCCTTTTTCTACTTTTTGCTTACCATTATTATTGTGATCAAAATACAGAGGACATCGTTTGAGTTCATTTAAAAAAGAAAAATACACTGAACATGTGTGTGGATGTGCGTGGAAAAAGGTATATTAGGTGTGTGTGAAGATGTACACAACACCCAGAAGGTGCTTTTCTTACACCGTGGGAACGTTCGTCCGCCTTGGTTTTGCTAACCTACAGGTAGCAATTTTTGAGTTGTTTTNAAAAAACAATATTTTTAATAAATTTTCGAACTTAAACGTTAAGTATTTTAAATAAAAATATATTAATTGGGATTGTTAAGAGCACGGAATATAATTTCAAGCTGGCCATTGAAATATTATTGATTTTTTAATATTTGAGATATATTTTAATAAACCTGACCCTTTCATTCTCTATTTAATTGCAGGCAGCGGAGAAAAATTAATAGCATTTACAAGTAATTGTTAAACATAATATCAGCGCATGGTAAGAGTTTTTTAATGATTTAACTGTAAAAAGGGTTTTCTTTTTCTAATAATAATTCTAGTCTTCAATAAGTTCCAATGATGCTAAAAGGCTTTTGATAAAAAGATATATTTAAAATCATGTCTTTATAGGATCTTTAAAAAATAACTCTGTCATCTTAGAAGCCCCATTGCTACACGGATTTTAGGTGCTCTGCCTTTTTTTTGCGAACGAATAGTTTGGCTAACTAAGAAGAGATTAACATTTGATTTCGACCATAATTGAGGAAACTTTTCAAATGTCGATATTAAATTAAGGAGAAGGAAAAGAAAAAATTCGAGGGCAAATTCATTTTCCTACATAGAGTTTCTAATTCAGGTTAATATGCCTAAGAGGGCAAAAAATTTGTATTTTTCTGATGAATTTGCAAGCAGTTGTCTCTTGATTTACTTTTTAACCTCACACGCTGATAACATATATTGAAGTTCTAGTCCTCTTTTCAATTTTGAAATTAAAAAAAAATTGCTTAAGAACCATTTTGGAAACTCGTGTCATGAAACTTTATTCAAAATGAATGCGCTACTAAGTCTTAGCTTATCAAAATTGTTGCAATCTCCAAACCTTGAGAATTTCAATTCAACAGAATAGCCATGATGAGGGGGTAAACGTAGCTGAATGGACCCGGAATCTCTAATGCATACTAGGTGCTATCAATGAAATTGTAAAATTGGTGCAAATTTCCATCTTTCGTTGATGTATTATAAAATTGAAAATTTAGATTATTTTTAGATAACTCTTTTTAGATGTTTTTGGTCTACTCGAGGTCTCAATGGTATTATTGAGTAAGATATGTCAGGTTTATTAATTAATTTTTATTTTCGATCTTTATAGACTCTGATGACAAGTGTTCAAAATTCGGCTTAAACTAAATATCTTTTCCTTTCCTAGAGATAAGAAAACGCATAAAGAATTTAATCGTATATTAAATCTTTTGGGAAAATTCTTTAAATTCTTACCACTGCAAACGTAAGCTCATGTCAGGAAATATTATATTATAATGATAATAATTATAATAAAGGGATGTGTATGTATTATGTGAAAAATTTGTTTACAAAAAATTGTATAAAATTTTTTTACCCTAATGGAGAGACTTAAAAATTTATAAAAAAAAAAAACGAGTAAAAATACTGAACAAAACGTATGAAAGTTATGTACGCCTAAAGTAAATCTTCGCGACACCCACCACTTTAAACCAAAAAGCCAAAATTTCAAAGCATTTTATTTTTTCTCTCAGGTCAGTTAATCTGAACGTTTCAAACTGATCTCTTGGATTGCTTTAGGAATAATTTCCAGCCTGTTTTAATTTATTGTAATTTTTTAACTGCTGCGGGCGCCTTTGTAGACGGCTCTCCTATTCTTTCTTCCATTGACATTTTCAATCATCCTAATTTACTCGCCTAATTTTCTACTATGGATGGATCACAACCATTTTCAAACTTTATCCATGGCTATCAAGATCAAAAATACGAATAGAAAATTTCATCTTTTTATCTCAACTTGGCGGCTGCAAGTTTTTGAACAACAAACGGCATATCAACAGGGCGGACGGACGTACGGACGTACGGACGGTCGAATGCTTGGATGCGACAGGATTAAGTCGATAGAGGAATAAACTAGTAAAATGTCATCTTTTTATGGTGGGTGTATAGAAATGCTAAAATTTATAATATTAATGGAAATACTTATCACGATAGAATTCGTTTAGACCAATTTAACATTGACTACATTTTCATGCTGTTTTGTTATATTCCTGAAAAGAATTTTTTCCTCTTTCCACAGTAGTCAAAGTAATGTATACAAAATAGAAAATTGTATTTGAAAACTAGGTTTTAATAAAGTGTAAAATTATCTTAAAGCTTTTTAGCGCCCAATTTCATTGGACCACTGACACGCTGTGCGCGACGAGCTTCTAATTCACGCTGACGTTGCAATTTCCTCTCTTCACGTTTCCTTCGAGCTTCCTCCAATTTGGGATTGCCTAAGAAAAATATATTTAAAATTTTTATTAGGAGTGCAAATTAGCTCCGTCCGTTTTCGAAAAGAAAAATTCTAATCTGAAATGCCTCGCCAACCCCGCTATTATCGGCAGATATTATTTATCTCTATTAATTCGGTTTCCAATATAGAGGTTCTTTTGGGGATAAGCCCAAAAGACATGACAATTTTCTAAAATGGATTTCGAAAATTGCCTGAGAGATGGAGAGAAAAGTACCAATGACGAACAATACTTCGGTTAACATTAATCTCTTTATTCGCCTTGCTCTGAAGCGAACGTATTTTTGTTCACGAAAAACGGACCGAACTAATTTATAATGCTCACGCCATTCATTGTATATACGATGGCATACTAACGACAGTAAGTGGTTTAAAATTTATATTTACTTACCAATGGACGTTTCATCGATTGGCTCAAATTCACCGTCAGCCCAGGAATCACTATTCCAATTAGCATTGTTTGTTAAATTGTTATGTTCTGGTGATTTATCTATTGGACTAATATTATTACAATTCATGAATGGTGTCGGTGTCGTCGATATTGATTTCGCTGTTGACAAATCCTTTGGTCTTAAATTGGTTGATAAAATAGCCGTTGCTTGCTTGGATGGTGATGTATTATGTGAATTCAGTTTAGCTAATGGTTCAGCAAGCTCATTTAATTGATGCTGCTGCAATTGTTGTTGATGTGGTCGTATAGGAGATTGTCGCAATTGCATTTGTTGTTGCTGCTGTTGAGCTTGTTCTTCTTCATCTTCGCCCTTAAATGAATGCAATCGTTAAAAAAAAAAAAGAAAGAGGACTTTACGTCGCATAGTGAACTTACGGGGTCTTCTTCCAGACTGCCCCACTCTTCATTATCCCATCCATCACGTACTTCTGCCAAAGCGCTGGAAGCGTTAACTTGACCATTATTTGCAGAAGCCCCAGCCATAGGACTACTAGGATCTTGGGAAGTCTACAAAATCTCATTATGAAGCTTAAACGTTTTATTTTTTTAAAACTACTTTATAAAAATAACTTACATCCATTTCTCCCCAATTTTCATTATCCCAATCATTGTTGCCATAATCTGAGGCCGAAGCGGAAGTGTCATTACTTTCATGCTCTAAAGAAGTCATGGACGTTACAGAAGAGGTAGTGGTCGATAAACTGCTACTGGAGGGTTGTTCTGCATAATTTCAAATTAAAACATATATCGGACTCTATACTAAAAAAACGAGGATAAGAGTAATACCTAGTGACGCTGGTTTTGATAGATTACGTCCGGTAAGTGGTGGCCTAGGCCTTGACGAATCACTTTGGCTACGATAAAATTTTGCTGTTACAGCAGTCACCGCCCAACCTGCCCAGGTAGCTGCCGCATTACCAATCGAGGGAGTCGCTGTATTGACATCAGCCTCTGCATCAAAGGAATAAATCATGCATTACGTTATTTGTTTATTTCTATTCAAATAGATTGCAGAACTAACCCATGGTTTCTCTGAGAGTAGGATCTTCGGAAACTTTTTCCAATTTACCCAAAAACCCCCTAATCGTTTTGAAGACTGGATCCCGTACGGTTTTTTCCGGATCCACGGTTAACGAACACAATGCTGGTAAGACACGATTAGCAACCTCGCTCAAGAGAAAATATTGTTGCGTCGCCGCTAAAGCTAAAACCCCAGCTACACGAGCTGGCGGAAACGGATCGCGCATCGCCCTTATAAAAGCAGATACTAAAACGCGTTGTCGCACCTTTAGATTTACAAGAAAAGTTTAGAATTGTAATTGCGTTAAGCCACTTTTTCCATTGAATCCTTATTTACCTGCGGATGTAAATGCGGTGCAATTTTACCCAAACAGACAGTGGTATTTGTTCGTATCCCGCCTTGATCGTCCCTAGCTTGTAAACGAGCGAAATGTCGCAGTACTTCCACATTCAAATTATTATAATTTAGCCTAGGAGCCAAGTGTATTATAGACTGCATGAAGAATGCAAATGGGAGATGAATATAGAAAAATATCAATGAAGTATTTACTTAATTACCTTAACTGTCTGTTCTCTAATGGTAGCATTCGTATCTAAAAAACCGTGAGCTACTTGAGGAAAAATCTGTTCATTAACTACTTGAGGTTGAAGATGAGCAATAAATAGTTCTAGTTGTTGTAATAAACGAGAGCGGGTTACACGATCGGTTGAGGCGAAAAGTTTGACAACGCAAGGTACGATGCGTTTTTGATATTCAGCTTCATCAAGTAGTTTTCCAAGCTACAATTTTTGTTTTGAACGTATAATTTATTTCCAGAAAATTTTCTGTTATTTCTGTTATAATATTTATTACCTTAAACATAGGCGCCAAAACTGCTGAACCGGCGTCGCCATATTCATAGGCCGTTATCAGTTGTGGTAAGATTTTATGCCTGCATTTTAAATAAAATAACCGATTTAGGTGTTCTTATCGTAAGAAAGGTTATTTTAATTACTTGCACACATTATCAGGAAAGTTATCCAAATGCAAAGTCAAACCAGAGAAGAAACGATTTTTCTCTGCCTTATCTTTAATTTGTATTTCTTCAAGAAATAATAATGAGTCGACCAAATCATTTTTAAAAAATCCTCCGGGCTTACGACATCGTGTTATAATATCAGCCGGATTTGGTCGATTTGAAGGCGTGGCACCCACCAGTTCACAGTATAACGATTGTATAGAATTCGGTATGCTATTGATATCTTTTAAATTAGAACGCGCCCGCAACGGACCATTAAAAGCCTCCCAAACTAAGCACCCTAGACCCCACATATCAGCCGAACTAAAAGTATTTAATATGAAACATGATCAAAGCATATTCAAATAAATTTAATTTGCTAACCACTTTGTGCTTGCTTTTAATTTGTTTTGATCACTTTTCTCAAGCGGATCATAAACTTCCAAGGCGGGTGGTACTTTAATGGGCGGCATAGGATTGCCGTCTGCCGGTGATACATACTCCAAGCTTCCCAGTTTCCATTCTCCCGATGCGTTAACAAACACAGACCAAACTGATACGTTATTATGCCGCAAGTTACCATCGTTGTTTAGAAAGGATAAAGCACGCTACAGTATTTAGGAAGGGAGTTACTTGAGCTGAGATTTTCTAAACATCGCTTTGTATAATAATAATAGGGCAACTTACTGTTATTTGAAATATACCCCAAGCTAAATATAAATCTTTTTGTGGGCCATCTGTTGATAATTTAGTGATATGTGTGCCTAAAGGTTCAATAAACTCTGTAGCCACGTATAACATCTTATCTGTTTCCAGTGAATCTATATATTGCAATATACTGGGATGTCTTAGTGTTTTTAAACGCTTTAGGGCCCCTTTAGCCAATTCGCATTTTGCTTCTGATCCATTGCGTATGTCGTAGACGAAAATGGATACCTCTTCTTGGGTGCCTTTACGTTTAGCTTTATGCAAAGTCCATATAGAATGATATTCGAATCCCGCCACCGGTTCACCAATATCATAAGGGAAATCTTTGGAAGAGTCGCGCGAGAAGAACGACCACATCATGTGCTTTGCTCGACGTCCAAATATTTTGTCCGTATTAAAAAATTAACAAAATTAACACAAAAAAACTTTTACTTGATGCAAATACTAAGTATTTTTGCACAATATTCTCTCAAATATTTAGAAATTTTCTGTAACAGCTGCTTAATAATAATTGCGAACTAAGGCACGCACACACGTACACCAAATATGCCTTTGTTTTTCTCGTTTGTTTTTATGATCGTCCTTCGTACGTTGTTGCTTTTCCGTTCGTTCGATGGCCACAACAATTTTTTTATATGCAAATATTTCACTTTTCTTTTTAATGCAACGAAAATCCGTTTTACCCCCAATAATCATCAGAGATTAAAGTATATATTAATGCACTATTTATCCAATAATTTTTCATATTTTCTTAGGAAATTTCTACTTTTTCACAAGCTTCTCATGACGTATGCGATTTTATTCCGTTATTTTGTCATTTGTCATCTGTGTACGCGGAGTTGCCAAAAGTCATACTTTAAACTAATTTATCAGAAAATTTTGATGTATTTTAAAAGGGAATTGGATAGACACGGAATACCTTTTATAAAAATCCCTTTAGTATTTCAACTTCGTACGTAGCGCAGCAGGTCAAATTTGACTTTTAACCATTTAACGAAATATTGATAAGAAATACATAAGAGTGCACTTCGAGATAAAAAAAAGTCTTCACTTCAGCTCATGTAAAAATTATCGATAACGAATTTCTTTATTTATCTTATATTTTACGGCTCATAGAATTAAAATGGAATCTACTAACACATAAACTAACACATATTTTGCAAAGTATTTAAAATATATGCTCCAATATCCTCATCTTGATTGGTCCATGTGATCAATAAAGTCTTATGTTTCGGGTCTTTTTCATCTTCTTCAATTTTGATTTCCACTGTTTCAACTGTAATTGTACAATTTTCTTGCATTGTAACGGTCCAGCCAGATAGCTTTTCTCTCAGCAAAGTTAATAGGGTTTCTCCAGTACGCAGTTTTGGACTAGGATCATCCATCTTCACTTTTGACGTGAAACGCATTACGTGTCTATTAATACCGACCTCCTTAAGTGCTTCATTGAGATTTTGTAACATAATACGATTGTCTTTCATAACCAATACACCATGAATAAGTCGTCGACGTTTCGGATCAGGGGGTTGGGCATTGTAAATGCGCGTTTCAGCTTTTAATAGGGACACTGAAGCGTCTACAGGAATTTTTACAGGAGTAGAAATAATACAGGTTTCACCGTTCGCCGGCATATAGGTTTCAATGCTAAACTCTTCTCGAATTTTAGTGCGTAGAAATTGCATTTTCTCAGCTTCGCCATGGACAAGCATAACATTTTTTGGTTCACAGTTTTGTATAAGTTGCATAATGCCTTGGTTTTTTTTTTTTTTAAAGATAAGATCATCGTTAATAAGCTAATTATCATTGTACGCGCGTATAAATTATTTCAGAAATATGCTAAACTCACCTTTTGCATCCGCATGAGCTGAAAAACTCATATATTCTACGGACATTTTAACTTCAACCACTTGTCGATTTTCGAATTCCACTTTTTTAGCTCCACCCAAAATTTTATTACCCACAGTGCCTTGAACGCAATAACCCGGCATTATAACCATATTATTCTCATTGGGAGCCCATTTCTTAAATATTTGTAGAGATAAACCGGCGTGTAACATGCCAGGTGTAGCGAAAACCACCATAGATCCCGGGCTGTCAATGTACGCTTTGTCGAACGGTTTAATATGCTTAAAATCAAACATATTGCGATGTACAAATGTTTTGCGTATTTTCTGATTCGTCCAAGTGATGAACATTTTGTAATAAGTATTTGCCTTTTCGGTAAGGCCCAATGCAAAGTATATGGGATATTTAAGATTCATGCGGTCCCAATATGTCTCCAAAAGAATGCACAATTCCTGAGCTCGACCCAAAGCAAATACAGGTATAAGTACTTTTCCACCTTTTGCAACACATTCATGCACTTTTTTCAAGAAATCACGTTCACGACAACGTTTAGAATCTCGTATTGTGGTGGCGTAAGTACTTTCGGAGATTAAAAGATCTGGGCGGCATTTATCTATCCAAGCGGAACCTAAGTGGCGATCAGGAGTCATATTATAGTCGCCAGTGTAAACAACCGATTGCGAAGCGACACGTATCCAAAACATAGCTGCACCTAGGACATGGCCGGCATAATAAGCCTTAATTTCCAACTCGCTATCCACCATAACACTTTGATGAAGAGTGACAGCGGTTACTTTTTTCATACAATCTTTAAGAAGCATATTTAAAGCAAAATGAAAATTCTTTATTAATGAATTCTTTCTCACCTTTAATCATCTGAGTGGTGAAGAAATTTGATTCGCCTTTACGTTCCACAGCCACCTTACGCATATCTTCCAATAATATTGGCGCTATAGCCTTTGTTGGATGAGTCATATAAATCGGTCCCGAATAGCCTACCTAAATAAATAAATAAATTTAAATCTTTGCTTAACCTTGTTTAATTTTGACATGGTTAACAATGGTTAACTTCGACATGCTTGATGAAACAACAAAATAAACGTAAAGACGGATAACAGAATTTATAGAAGAACGAATAACCTACCATTTCAGACATATAAGGCAAGGCACCGCAATGATCTTAAATGAGAAGATGAAAGCAAACTTCTTTATAATTTCATTCTTTCCAAGTTGTTCCATTTCAATGTTCACCTAAATGAAAATGCGAAATGATTACACAGTCAATGTGACTTGTAATGGGACCATCTGGAACAATGTATGAAAAATCCGGAAAGCGACGTTCATCGTTATATCCCATGTGCATTCCACAGTCTAGCATAATGTTTTTACCGCCCATGGACAACAAAAGACAGCTACGACCGACATCTTGACCAGCTCCTAATGGTGTTATTTTTATATCCGGCATGGTCTTCGAACCACTTGCTTAGCTGGCTCACGAATTAAATTGCAAGTAATATAATCGACTTTGTTTTTTTTATTGTTTAATACGATTCTTTTTAAAATTATTAATTTAAAACCAATAAAATAGATAACACAGAATTAATGAACAAGTATTTGTTTAAATCAGAAAACTGATCGATTAATTTACTTGCATTTTTTTAAACGACGTTTGTCTAATTTTACAATTACTTTATTTAAATGTTTATTATTTTTATTTACTTCTCTTTGCGAAATGAAAAAGATGTGAAAAGAACAAACCGAAATGACAAAAGAGAGGAACAAACAGATATAAAATTTTTACTTAGATTTCAAACTTTCCCGTTAACAAATTTTTGCTATATATTAGTAGCAGTTTTATTAAAAAAGTAATAATAATTAAATATTGAAGTGCCATAGACTTTTCTTATCAATTATCGTGAAAATAATTAAATAAATTTCATAGAAAATATTAAAATGATTCTGTAAGATACTGGAAATTGCTGTTTCAATTTTTATTTGGAGGCAACATTAACATAAACATCTGTGTTTCTAACTTTACTTTGCAGATTTGTTTATACCGATTATAGTAAATTACAAAAAATATCACAAGTGATTTAAAAGTGTGAAGGCGTGCTGAAAAATTGAAGTCACCAAATGTTGGAGGAATCTTTCACTATATCCATGCGCATTTGTCAAGAGGGGCATGCGAACGCTTTAGCTTTGAATAAAGACTGCAATCAAATTGCTGTTGCCGGCAGAAGTTGTAAGTTGTCAGCTTACTATAATTTATCTGAATATTTATATTTAATTATTATTATAATTATTCTTTGCTTTAATTAAAGTACTAAAACTATATTCCATTGAAAATGATGGCTTCACTGAGGTATGCAATATGCGTGGCGGCAAAAACCAAAATTTAAGTTATTCTTCAAATGACGTAGCATGGAGCACTTTGGACAGTAATATATTAGCAACCGCGGCCACTAATGGAGTTGTCTCGGTGTGGGATTTATCGAAGTTTGGTAGACAAAAGCAATTGCTAGTCTATAATGACCACGAACGCACCGCTCACACAGTCACCTTCCATTCCGGTGAAGCGAATATTCTGATTTCAGGCTCCCAAGATGGTACTATCAAGTGCTTCGATACGCGTTGCGATAAAGCTATTTACACATTTTACAGTAATTCAGAATCAGTTAGAGATGTGAAATTCAGCCCGCATTGCAATAACGTATTCTCGGCTGTATCAGAAAATGGTACTGTTCAGTTGTGGGACTTAAGAAGGTACTAACTCTTACGCGATATAAAAACAAAATTTGTTTTATTTAATAAACTTTATTTCAAAAAGGGGTGAGAAATGCTTATTGCAATTTACAGCACATAGTGGTCCGATTTACACATGCGATTGGCATTCAACAAATAATTGGTTGGCGACCGGAAGCAGAGACAAACAAATTAAGGTGCTCTTTGAGGTAAAAATAGTTTGTTCAAAATATAGGAATTCTATTTTCAGGTTTGGAATATGGATGGTAAAAATTCGCTGGAATACACTATCCATACCATAGCAGTTGTCGGGCGTGTCAAGTGGCGGCCAGAACGAACGTAATGAAATGATATTTTATACAGTGGGAAATAGTGCATAGTTAGAAAAAAATTTCCGCATTTTCTTCCTTTTTTTTTTTTTAGTTATCATATTGCCAGTTGCGCTCTCGTTGTGGACTATAGTATCCATGTGTGGGATATTAGAAGACCATTTATTCCGTTTGCTTCGTTTAATGATCATACAAACGTTACGACTGGAATAGCGTGGAAGGGCAGTGATTCGCATTGTTTACTGTCGACAAGCAAAGATTCTACCATTTACAAGCATGCATTTAAAGACGCTTCCCGCCCGGCAATTAAGGCTAATTCGCAAGGTGCTAGTTCGGGACGTGGTGGTGATATATCGTTCGCTGATAAAAAGAAAGTTTATTCAATAATCACTGCAACACAAATGATGAAAATAAATCCATTGATGTAAGGAAAAAACCAGCTAAGTACGTTTCATGAAGAGATTATAAATTTATTGCGAGTGTGCATTTCAGAGCTCGACAGAAATCGATTAATGGTACAGAACAATTTCACATAGCCGAATCGAATATGTGTAGATTTTTATTAAAATCCTCGGTAATGTTAAGTTTTTGTTCTTTACATTTACAGAACTGTATATAATAAGAGTTCGTAAACAATTTCTTTGATTTTGCGTAGTATACGGGATACAATGCGGACAATTCGGTACCACTTAAGGAACATGAATGCTTCTTTGGTTGTGCCAAAGAGTTGATATTCACAGGTAAAAAACTAGGCGACATTTGTGATCATAATGCTATGGTATCACGGAAATATGGTAAACACAATGTAAGTTTAGAAAATTTCGCATCAAATAATTGAAATTCGAAAGAAAAAACACTTGTATAATGTATAGAGAGAAAGCGTTCCGTTGAAATCCGAAAGAAAAAACACTTGTAGAATGTATAGAGAGAAAGCATTCCGTTCAAATTCGAAAGAAAAAACACTTGTATAATGTATAGAGAGAAAGCGTTCCGTTGAAATTCGAAAGAAAAAACACTTGTAGAATGTATAGAGAAAAAGCGTTCCGTTGAAATTCGAAAGAAAAAAACACTTGTTGAATGTATAGAGAGAAAGCGTTCCGTTGAAATTCGAAAGAAAAAAGGGTTTATTTAAAGCTTTGTTCACCAGGAGCCACTACGTCTTCCCTCTTTTTGGCAGAAGATGAATTCCTCACTGGAAAGACAATTGGCTAGGCGGAAGCCGCCCACCAAGAAACCCGTTTTCTGGATGTCGTCATGTCCATCCGTGAGAAGTATATCATTATTTGTTAAGCAATTTATCTGTCCGTCTGTTTATGCAAATTGTTTGACTGTAGAAATTGTTTTACTAAAGTGAACTGAAAGTTAATTAGAAGCAATTATGAAAGAATTTTTCGTTGTGAAGTTAAAATAAAGTTGTTTTCCTTAACATTATCCTACCATGCATAGGCTTATCACTTTGTAACTAATGCCTCTACAAGAATGATTAAGTGAATTAAGTTTTGTAGTTTCCGTATATATATATATACATACCCACCATCATATATATACATATATATGTATTGACTTAAGATGATGATGATGATGGGTATCCAAGCTTTCGGACCAAGTCTTACTTATACTTTTTTTTCTTTTTAAAATAATACTGTTTTCGTTTCGTTTATCACTTCAAGGCCACAACTTTATGGAATTTCATAAAAGTGCTTTATGCTTCCAATGAGTTTAATAAACAAAAATATGAGCACCGGAATTCATTTTCGAAGCAAAAAAATTGCCAAACCTCCCGTAGATCGACCCATGCGATCAACAGTGACGTGCTCATGAAATGGGATCATCATGAAAATAACACTGGTATTGGTTCCGCAGATGGCAGTGAACTTAAATCGCAAGACGAGGATGCCCTCTTAGATGCAAGCGATTCGGGTGGCAAACAAACATATCCCCCTTATGGTTCAGTTATTTTATCAGAAACTCAAATCTTAACGGAAATTACTTTTGACAATTTCGATGTGCTGCGTAATGGATTTATTTACGTTGGACCTCCTGATTTTACGAAAGCTTTAGCATTTCCTGACACTGCCTTGCACTGTGATGTTCAAGCGGCTAGACCGCAATTGGATATAAAGGCGCAAGATCGTGCAAAGTCGCCGGTAATAAATCAATTCATGCGCATGCGCAATACCTAATAAGAAATTATGTTCATCATTAGCCCCCCAATGTGCCGGCTATTTTAAAAGTCAACCACATTCCTCCTATTCCGATGTGGGAGCCTCATCAATTCATAGCGGATGCATTAAAATTGCAGAACGATGTAGGTGATGTACAAACCGCTTTAGCTGTCCTAATAGCGATGGGTGAGAGTCGAAAATATTTACCAATTGAAGAAAGTTTAATAGTAAGTGTGTTTTTATTTGTGAAAATTTATGAAATCGCAACATTTTATAATTTTCTCATTCAAGGAGCATTGGTTCCAGACTTATATTGATCAATTGCATCGCTACCAAATGTGGAATGAGGCTTGCACCATAATAAATCTTGCTTGGATTGCATCTGTGCAAGAATTGAATCAAAAATCGACGACTGTTTACACAAATTGTGGCGATTGCGGACGTCCATTGAGTGGTAGTGCCGGTTGGTATTGCCAGAAATGTAAATCTATGCGTTCATCAAAATGCTCCATATGCGGTTTAATTGTAAGAGGTGTGTATGCATGGTGCCAAGGCTGCTCGCATGGCGGTCACATCGAACATTTAATGGAATACTTTTCGAATCGCTCTATATGCCCCATATGTGGTCACTTATGTGAGTATAATTAATGAATTTGACCAAAAATATTACTAAGATTTAAAATGTTAAGTAACGTACAGACTTTCTGTTTAAAACGAATATGGTTTTTCTTCTTTGCATACATTTTATTATTAATTTATAAATGTGCTTTTAAAAGGTAAAATACACACCACCTGGAACATCAAAAATTGGATGCAAAATGCAAATACAAAAAAAAAAAAAAAATTAACAATTATTTAATTGACGAGAGGAAAGAATAATCATTATTCCATTAAGTACATACATACATACATACATACTAAGCAGCGTAAATAGCTTGACTCTATTATAAGCTTAAGGCCAAGCCCAAAATACGGCCAGAACTGCCCTCCTGCCCTAAAGCAAAGATTTTGGTAGCTTTGGGAAATCGTTAACTTTAAATTGTAACAAAAACGAACCAAAGTGATGATCACAACTGTTTTTTAACTTTGGTTAGTTGCGGCTTACATTAACACCGAACACAATTTAAAGTTTCGATTTGGCGGCAGTACTGGCGGCTAATTGTCAGGAATTAAAATCGAGGCTTACAGTTTGACAAGCTTCCGCAGGGGGCGAGTCATTTGTTACGCTATTAAAGGAAGCTAAGTTGTGTTTAGCAGTCGATGGCTCATCGTCATAACGTATCGTCATTGAATTCGCATTGCCCGGCACCAGAACGTACCCTAAGGACTCGTAGAATTTAATAAGTTTATCTTTACAATCCAAAGTCATTTTATAACATCCTAAATATCGAGCCAACAGTGATACAGTAACAACGATGCTAAAAGATTACAAATATTTTATTTTCCATAGAACCAAAAACATAATTACTTACAGTTTACCCAATTGTTTGCCGCGATAGGTATCATTAACAACAACATCTTCCAGGCGACCACGCTAAATAAAAAAAAAAAAATATTTACTTAAACCTTTTTTAAAAAAAATATTTTCACGAAAACTCACTATAGCACAATTGTGTATAAATTTCCTTTCGATAACTAATGAAGCAGCAGCTATTATTTCATTTTTACGGGCGTCTTCAATAACTGTAACATAATAATCACCAGTGGATTTCATTTGCGAAAAGCGAGCTATTTGTTAACAAATGTAAAAAATGTTGCAATTGCTGTTTATCTTAATAGCAATGAATTTATCTTAAATTTTCTTACTTAAAAATTGTGTTCGAGTCACTGGTCCAACATGCGTTAGTTGAGATAACAATTGCAAAAAGCCACGATCGAAATCGCTATCCTTTAATGGCCTCACTTTTAGCCATGTTTCACCCGGGCAGGCAGCCGAAATAAATGGATTAAATTTTGCCGGGCTTTGATGAAAATCCAATTTTAATAATAAATTAGGATCGTAAAGATACGTTTCCTCCTGTTGAAATGCCATAATATATATAAAATTTAAATCATTTTGCATCTACTTTTTTATTTATTTTAACTTGTTTTTTTAACTTGTCTGTTTTTTTTTTTTTTTTTTTCTTTATCTTCCAAGATAATAAGACAATATGTATAAAAGATAAAACGATGTTCTACCTGAAATTCCACCATATTACAATTGGCTTTAATTGTTTTAAATTTTGTATAACTACAAAAATATTTTAACCAAAAGGTGTCTACGTAGCCACAATCAAAACTCATTTGCGAATGCTTTTAAAATGTAACATTTCACTAAATGTGAAGCATACCGGTTTGCAATACGACTTTTATATATCTAGCGCTAAAAGATGCGGAGTCATATTAATTTCATTATTCTATTGGTAACGCAGAGAAATATACACATTTTGTGACTGCTATTTAAATTATTCGTTTGCTTCTTAAAGACGTTCGCAAAATTACAAAAAATGGAATAAAAATATCGAATTTCTTATTTCTTGTATATATATATATATACAAGTGGGTGTATTCAGCTCAGGAGCTTGGGGACAGTTGAAAAATCGAAAAATTCTCAGAAAAATTAAGTTCTTAAAAAGTCGTTAACTTGGTCGGCAGTTAACAAAACAGCAGAGATTTCTTTGGCATTTAAGGTGCGTTTTAACTCACGAAACTGTTTTGTTCTTTTATGTTATTGTTAACACTAGAAAGATTCAAACAACAATAGTCAAAATGATTAATTTTCGGCAAGATGGTATAACATATACATTTACAAGTAATAAAGAGGAAGAGGATGTAAATGGAATCATTAATAAATTAATTTATATCAGGTATCAAAAGTCAGAAAATGTTAAGAAATTTTATCTTTATAAATATAATTTTTTTTCTAATCTGAATTAAAAAGCAGTCAAAATGACTTCGTTGGGCAATCTAGTGTTAAACGAATTATTCAACGACTATAAGAGGGAGACTTACCATGTTCAACTGGTTTCGTTTCTAGCTAACAAAAGTAAACAAAGAAATAAAGCGCATTATTTGCAAACAAAAGAGAGGATCGTGAAAAAATCGCCTTATGATTAGTTATGTGAATACCACGAAATTTCTTCTTCGGTTAAAAGCTTTCTCGAAGGTCACTTATTCAAATTTTCAATCCAGACATGTAGATTGAAACAATGGGAACTGGATTGAATGATTGAATATCTAATGAAAATTTGATAGACATTAAATTATTATGGTTATGTTATTAATATACTGGTTTTTTACTTATATCTCATGTACGAGCTGTGAAACGTACACATTTTTTAGCACATATTAATTCTTAAGAAAAGCTGTTTTATTATCAAACGAACTAAATATCTTGTCTTGTTTATTTGTTATTGTTATTGGATCCAAAACAGGCTGGAATTGACAAGCGCACCCAACGCGTACAAGTTTTAAGCCTGGATGATGATCCACTGTGTAAATATTTACATGTGAAAAGTTTCCGTGAATGTTTAAGTAAATTTAAAAATGTTACAAATGCTCAAAAGGCCGTTAAACCGAGAAACCTTCCTTCATACAGTCAACTTAATATCAAAGACCACTTCCATTAACTAGATAAACTCATGAACCATTTTTCATACACACCATTAAATCTTATTCCTTTCCTCAGCCTGAGCTTTAGTTATTTTTTTCGATTTTTGAGACCAAGTAGACTAAACCAATGAGCAATGTGGCTTTATATGTCCAAAAAGCTTAAATGAAATTCCAAATTTTACAGTTCTTATGATGTCCTCAACAATTTACTTCGCGTAAGTGGGATGTGGACGAAACGAATCTTATCAATTTTTTTTGTTGCTAGATTGTTATTGTGTGGTCTTGATTCTTGTTGCAGGTAACTGACAAGATGATGAAATTTTCTTTTAATTTTTTTTTTTATTTAATACTCTGCTTTTGCTTTTTTTCTTTTTGTCCACATTCTTTTCTTTTCCCAAAGACGTAAACAAAGGCCAGTGTTATCTACGTCTAATTTCTATAAATAAAATGTGAGGTTTTTAAGTAATCATTTATTTTCAAACTAAGTGAATATCTGTAAAGTGCGCATAAGAGCGTGTTTGCGTTTTTGTGTGTTTACGCGATTTATTTTCCTCTAGAATAGTTTTTTTTTTATTTTCTCTCTTTTTGCTTGGATTTGTTTTGCGATCAGAACTTTACAAGGCGGTTTGATTAATCTAAGCACGAAAATAAAAAAAAGAATGCCATCCAAAAAGTAAAAAAGAGACGCTTGCAACTAACCGCACATTTTGAACGAGTCGAATATTAATTAATCGTTTTAATTGCTTTGTACGTTTGTGATTTAAATACGGTTTTTATATGTTTGCGATTTGCGTTATTTCACAACAGTTACTTGTTCTTCTTCTTAAAGCGACTACATTATTCACAATAGTTTGTAATTTAAGTACGGTTTTTATAAATATTTGCGCGATTCGCTTTATTTCTCAATAGATTTTTTCTCTTAATACTAATCTTAATGCCCGGCTTTTTGCAGTTTCTCCGTACTCTCGATATATGAGTATGTGTTTGCGTTATCTCAGAAGCTAGTTGTCTTACATTAGTTTTGCATATCCGCAGTTGGTTTTTTGAGTCGAACGTGAGCGGAAGGCTCGATAAAAATGTGCGCGGAAGCTGAAGAAAATCTTAAAACGGATATAGAGAATAAGAAATCGTATGCTTTCCTTTTATATGGAAGTAAAAAATTGACAACCATTTTATATGTTTGTGGTTTAAATACGGTCTCCATATTCTTGTGCGATTTGTCTTTTTCTCAGTCGCAAGTGAGTAAATGGCTCGTTAGAAGTATGTACGGTCGTTTTACGTTAGGTTTGCATAGCCATAGTTCGTTTTTTGGCAGAAGTGAGATGGAGGGTCTATAAAAATGTATACGACGTCTGAAAAAGATCATAAAACGGATGTACTGACTTGTACTTGCACGATTTGGTTAATTTTATGGTTTTTTTTCCTTAATACGAGTCTTATTGCTCGGCTTGTTTCATGTTCTCTGTATTCCGGATGTGTGGGTATGTGTTTGCTGAATTCGTGTCTTTGCGCTATTTCAGACATTAGTCGTGTTACGTTGTGTTTTCATACCCACAGCTCGTTTTTGCAGTCGGAAGTGTGTGGACAGCTCAAGAGCGCTATTTTTAAAGAAACACGAAACGGATATAGAAAATAAAAAGCGAACGTTTTCCTTTCACGTAAATGTGAAAAACTACATCTACGTTTGTGTTGTGTCTCATCTACTTACGCGATCTGCTTTACTTCATAGCATTTTATTTTTGATTTTTCTAAATACGAGTCTTATTGTTCGGCTTATTGCAATTTTTTGCTTGCGTGAGTATGTGTTCGTGTATACGTATTATTTTAGAAATTAGTTGCCTTACGTTAAGTTTGCATTACCGCAGTTATTTTTCGAGACGGAAGTGAATGGAAGGCTCGATAAACGGGTCGTAAAACGAAAAGAAAAAATGAAAAAGTAATTTTGTGCGCGAATTTTCAAAAAAAAATTAAAATTATTTTCTCTTGTGTACGTGCGTGAGTGAATGTTTAATTTATATTACGCTGCCTATTAACGCAAGAGAGGGAGAGGATTTATATCATGCAATAAGCCATTCAAACATGACTATTAGATTTTAAAGGTAAGTTTAATAATGATCATTCAATTTTTTGAATAAATATTGTCATTGGTAACCTTGACTTAAATGCTAGTAGAGAATAGGAAAAATTGCGATTAGATTGAAACAAATTTTTTATATTTATTTCATACAACTAATTTGCCTTTGCTTGTTAGTGAAAGCAGAAAATAGTTAAGTGTGCGATAATTTTTTTTGCATGATGTTTATATTTATCCCATTTGATAGCTGATATTTTTCGATTGAGAGTAAAACGAGGTGTTTGTTGATTAGTAAAATCAAAAATTGCGTTCAAAAGCATGTAATAATTTTCGTGCATGTTTTTTATATTTATATTTTCGAATTGACGATAATCGAAGACGCTCTTTTAATTCTTTCTCACCTGGTACCAAATTTAAACTCTCATCCGGCACCACATTCAGACTCTCTTTTTTTTTTTTTTTGATTGTTGGATGAAATTCGGACTCTCAAATGGCACCAAATTCAGACTCGCTCTTCCAATTCTTTTCCGTTGCGTTATTTGGTATTTCTTTAAACAGTGTTTTTGTATTAGCGAGTTCCTTATGTTCTTTTTTATTGCGAACAGATTCACGTATTTTAGTTGGCTTTCAAGCCGGATTAATTTTAGCATTCGATGATAAAGGTGCAACTTTTTCTACAAAGGTTCCATAACGTGCTTTACCTTCCACCAAAGGCTAATTTTATTTTATATTATATTAAACATATTCTCATTGACATGAGAATATATCAATACATACATTTTTAGCCGGCAGTTGCACTGAAGCTGCTGCTCCTTCGCCAACATTGGCATTTGTAGTTCCTTTCTGATCCCTTTGGCTTTCTTTATCTCTAACGGTAGGTTTTTTGAACATAATTCTCCGTTCTTTTTTCATCGCTCTTCTCAAATTCTTCACGTACCAACAAATGATTTTTCTGCATTAAACTCTAACCAATGTGAAGACCAACAATTGCAGGAACATTGTCACCAAAGAATGTGACAAGAAACCAGGAGCCCTTTTAACATTTTTCAATTAGTTTAAATAGCAAATGAAGTCTTTCAGCAACTGGAAAATGAAGTCATTTTGGACGTAATTGAAAATTTAAATAAAAGGATGTATTATTAAAACATATGAATGGACTTTATTATTAAACAACTTTTCTTCTTCAACAAAAATTAACTATGTGGCTGCGATGTAGTTTTGTGTTCGATACATTTCATAAGCAAATTCTTCACGATGATTTGGATCAAATTCCAAACCAATATAATCAATTTCCAAATTAAATTGTCCGTCCATACCATTTTTGGCGCTGACGGAAAAACCAAAATGTGTGATTTGATTTAACGGCACAGCTTGCTGTTTATCTTGAATTCGGCCTTTAGACGAATAAAAAAATTTTGAAAATGGTATCTGCAAATATATACTCGTTACTCTCGAGGGTATAACAAATTCTAAATAAAAGTCGAACCTTCGATATTTGCCAATGCGGCCCGCCACGCGTGTAAAGAGCAAAATGATAGACATCGTTCCACATCAAGTCAAAGTAGCCTTCGCAATGTAAATTAATTAAATAACTGCGGCCATCGCCACGCACTTTCAACACTAGCATATTGTACTGACTCCAATCATATGTAGTTTCACGTTTAAAGGATTTCTATAATAACACTAACAAATTTACACATATTTTAATATAGGGAAATATCTAATTTAAATTCTTACCCTCACTCTTTTAGTTCTCATACTGGCGTAGCCAGTTCTTTTTATAATACCGTCTTTAACGTGCTCCGAACAAACATCGCCATGAAATAATCCACCGCCCGAATTGCTTAGCTCTAACATTGCGGTACTTCTGCCTTCATTATGATCTTTATCGGAAGTAACGATCCATTTATCTAAAGATTTTTCGTTCTTAAAATTGAATATCACATCGGTTTCTCCAGGTCTATAAACTAAAATTGGATCCGATTCAAAGGTTTCCTTAATCTCCTGCCTCCACAATTTGATTTCTTCCTTCAATTCTTTAAAACCATCCAAGATCATTTGCTTCCTAGACGGTTGAGGTAGAGCAGTTTTATAACCGGATTTCTTTTCGCGCTCCCAAAACGTAGATGAAATCGGTGAAGTGTGTATATGAGATAAACCGTTTAACGATTGTACACATAACGGTAGATATTGGCTTGATATGCGCGAGAGCGTTAACATTATTTAATATAATTTTTCATTAAAATACAAGAAACTTTTTCTTTAGCTTTTCTCTCATATTTATGAAAATGCGTAACTATCAGCTGGTCTTGTAACAATTTAAAATTTTCAAAAAAAAATCTTTCTAAACATGTGACGTTAACAACTAATCACACACACGAAAGAAAAACGTAAAACGTTTAATTGAAAAAAGTGAAAGTTATTCTTTTTGGGATGATATAGGCTTAGTGTTAGGCCTTTTGCAAGTTATATGTAATTGGTTGCTAAAAATTTCATATAACTTACAATTATTATTAATACAAAAAAAAAAAAATCTCGGTTTAAAGAAAGTCGTAGTGCATTCTTTTATTATTGTTATTATTTGAAGAAAAGATTGTTAATTGGATTTGTTTTTTTTTTTACTATTATTGTGTTTCTTACGTATAAAAAAATTATATTTATTTTTTCATTTGATTTCGTCTCAGTAAAGTATTGCACTTCGGACATATAAACCACAAATTTATTGGCTTAGTCCAACTTTACTCAATAACCCAAAAAAAAAAAAAAAAAAAAGATTTCGTCTCATTATACGGCGGCATATATATATATAGCCTTCCTTGTGTCCTTTAACCCAATTTAAGCAGTTGCCAGCTTATATATATTTGTCGTTTCCAATGCTTTTGCATAGTGAAAATGCGTTTTATTTCGTTTAGTAGGGTTTGTTAACTTCATTTCACAATGACGTAAACAAAAGCAGCTGTTATTTCAAAAAAAAATTGGCAGCACTTTTTTTACCAACATAATATAAATATTTATAAGGTCTTTTTCATTCATCTAAACAAATATTTATTAGAGGTCAAAGTTTGCAATTATCGCTTTCAATAATGGGTTACGATGAGATATCAAGAAATTCCAAATCTATTACGTCGGGAAATTGGAATGTTTTATATTGGGTTTTAGGTAGTATCTGCTTGCCCGTTGTAATGCCATTAGTGTTATTAAATGTATGGCATAGATCACTGATAGCTAAAAAACGCAAACATTTGCCTGGCAAGGTGGTGCTAATAACTGGTGCCAGTTCGGGTTTGGGTGAAGCTTTGGCTCATGTGTTTTATAAAGCTGGCTGTAAATTGTTATTGGCTGCTAGGCGTCTAGAGGAATTGGAAAGAGTGAAAAATGATTTATTAGCTCTTGAAATTGTAAGTTAATTTGGAACAATTGGAAAGAAATAATTTTTGACTGCTCTGGCCTGCCTCTGCCCGTATAAGGTAGGAGTTGCTTATCCTCCCAGTGTTCTACAATTGGATTTGGCTGAACTGAATGCTATGCCACGATTTGCGGAAAAGGCGATAAGCATACATGGTGGCGTCGACATTCTCATTAATAATGGAGGAATTAGTGTACGAGCTAATATTATTAACACTGCTTTGGATGTGGATTTGAAAATCATGACCGTAAATTATTTTGGCTCTGTAGCCCTAACGAAAGCTATTTTGCCCTCTATGGTAAAAAGACAAACCGGTCATGTTTGTTTTATTAGCTCTGTTCAGGGTAAATTTGCTTTACCTCATCGTTCAGCATATTCAGCATCTAAGCATGCATTGCAAGCATTCGCGGACTCTCTAAGAGCTGAAATGTCTAATAAAAGTATAACAGTTACTTGCATAAGTCCGGGTAAGTCCAGGTAATATAGTAATACAGTATTAGCAGTGGTACTCATCTTTTGCCCACAATGCAATCCGTAGGTTATATTAACACTCAATTATCTGTGAATGCTTTAACTTCCACGGGGCAAATACATGGCAGTAAGTTTCAAGTTTTCTTTAAACAGAAATTTCTTCTTATACTTTCTGGAAAAATATTATAGAAATGGATAAGACCACTGCCGACGGAATGTCGGCTGAAGCGTGTGCAGAGCGTATATTGACGGCCGTGTTGAGGGGAGACAAAGATTTAATCATTTGTAACGTGCAGGCTCGCATTGCTTACTATTTGCATTTCTTATGTCCTTCACTTTACTTCTGGATTATGGAAAATCGTGCTTCAAAGTTAGAGAAAGAAGAGTAGCTATAGTATAATGAGTATACTGAGTATAGAGTTGGTTTATTTGTATGGTGTATGCTCGTCGTGTACATTTTTTTTACATAAAATCGTTGTTAATTATAATCATTCTTATTATGAGGGATCGCTCCTGATATATTCGTTAGATAAGAGTTCATGTTTTCGGTATATTTAAATCAATTAAAATGAACTTTAAACGAAACAACGCTACGCGGAAGTTAATGCTTAAAAATAAAGGCGTTATAAAGGTCAGTTCCAGTTTCCAATTTATGCATTGAAAGTCCTATGTTTTGCTTGAAGGCCGTTTAAAAATTTTAAAAGTATTCTTGTTTAATATATAACTTAAGGCAGCAGCGACTGTTGTGCAGCCGGTTAAATACCATAGACCTTGTAAGCCCACATGATCTGGAAATCACTTTTAAAAATTAATTTTTTTTTGTATATTTTCCACTTTTTATATTTGCTTACCTATGTAATGCCAAACGGGTGCTCCTAAACTAATACCTACTGCGGCCAATTGCACGCCGGTATTTATTTTGCTAATTAATGTTGGCTCTAATTGGGCGGTTACATGAGTCGCATCAAAGTAACGTGAAAAAGTACGCTAAAAATAGGTAACTTTTTCGTAAAATTTTTAAAGCCCTGCAAGAACGACTAACAGAACTTACTGGTGGTGGCAGGCTTATGTAACGTATAACAAAACCGGCAGTTAATAAAAAAACATCACGAAAGAGTATAACTCCGGCTAACCATAAAGGCAATAAGTCGCAATAGGTCATGGAGAGGACAAGTGAACCCATTAAGATTTTATCAGCGGCGGGATCTAAAAATGAACCAGCTTTACTAGCTTGGCTAGGCCACCTCCTGGCGATCTGGCCGTCCAGCTAAAAGAAAACATATATAACAAGATCTAGTAAGATATAGTAAAATAATACCGATCTGCTCACCACATCTGTAACACCTGCTACAGCTAACAAACTGATGGCCATTCCATAATCACCATTCACAATTACCCATCCAATATAGGGCGATAAGAGCATACGGCTTACAGTTAACATATTCGGTACGGTTAAAATGTTTTCCCGTTCGATGACTTCGCCCATTTTTTCGCGCATTCTTTCTTGCACTTTATGACGGGCCTCCCGTATATCTTCGACGATAACATTTTTACGCTCAATAAATGATTCCCGTTTCTTATCAATAACTTCTTGCAGAATATCGCGACCTTTAAGTGTTCTTTGATGCAACGATTGTTTCTTACGATCGGCATAGAGACGTAATTTTTCCACATCCCAATTGCGATATTGATTAACGTCAAGAAACGAGATACGTATAAATCCTGTAGCGGCAGCATAACGATTTAAGCAGTTAATCACATTGGAAGCTGGTATAGAAGCACCGGTCGAAGCTACCAAGTCGGTAAGGCCTTTACAAAGACCGTTATGTTGCCGCGATATTTGGCGAAATATAGTGGCAGGTAACATCTTGATCTTGATATGATTAAAATACCTGGTTTATCGAAGTGCCAGATAATTCTGTGCGCAGTATACCTAAAATCACACAAACGCATTTTATACATAAGCAAATCTAAATATATAAATAACCTTGTTACAAATTATCTCTTTTTAAAGTCTTGCCCCATTATGACCCCTTCGAAATAAATACCCGCATATAATTATCAAATCGTACCATCAATTATTTTATATCAATTAATGCTTATCGTGTAAATCTCTCCAACTCTGGCCTTTCAACTTATTACAGTAGATTTCAATGTGGTTAATACAATTTACTTAATAGCGTTTGAAACGTTCGCTGTCAAAACTTTTTATGTTTTTATTTTTATATTTTTCCTTCTGATGGCTCGCAAATATTTTTTTTTTTTTTTTTTTTTTTTTTTTTTACTTTACATTAGAGTTGCCAGAGTTTATATCGAAGCAAAAATATGGTCTATAATTGGGCAACGCATGCAACGAATAGAAATGACCTTACAGACGAAGAAGAATCTATATATAGAGTCCTCGAAAGTAACGAGTTCTTGTGACCTTACACACGGAGAAGAATCTATATATAGAGTTGTCGAAAGTAACGAGTTCTTGTGTGTAAGCGAAAAATATTTTCATTATTTTTTTTTTTTTTTTTTTTTTTTTTATGTTTAGGTATAGGAGTTTGAGTTTTTTGAATAAAATAAAAGTACTGGGTGTAGGCAGAGATTGTATTAAAAAAAGCCTTATACAGGTTCTCTATGTCGTTTGAGAATAGTGTCATGTACGTGATGAAGTCAGATTAAAGGAGAAAAAAAAAAAAGCGAAAAAGAAAGGATTTTAACTTCGAAACTGCTTAAAGCTTCAAATTTAGATATAAAATTGATTTTCAGTGCTTTCTTCAATCTTTTTATAGCAATCGATTTTCTCAGAACTTGCTTTCAATGCATTATGGAAAACCCAAGTTAAATGTATATTCGAAAGTGTGGTGACGAACTTAACATAACGACTCGGTAGACTTCTCCGAAAAGAAAAGGTTGCCAAATCTACAAAAAGAAAGTTTACATAATGACATATGCGATATTTCTTCAACACTTCAACGTCGTTTTTGTCTTGTCAGGGAAAGTTTATAGTAGGGACAGTCGAGGAGATGAGGTTTGCGTTAAGCGAAAGGGGAAAATTGGGCTTTTTGTTTAATACGCAAAGGAGTGATAAATTTGTTCTTGCAAAAAATACTTACAATAGCTTTCATATAAATACATGGTGACAAACAAAAGAGAGAACAAGGTGCGACACCCCTGGCATTTAACTCGGAAGTAAACTAAAATCAGCTGATTTTGGCAATACTTTAATTATCTAAAGCCCTAATTTTTTTTAAATATAAATTTCTACAAAATGTTTACTTTGAAGACTTGTTATACGCTACACCACTTATGGTGCAAGGGTATATTAAATTTGTATGGATGTATCACAGCATTCAGAAAGATTTGTGCCAGTTCGAGATTTTATTATAGCCATCGAGTCAGAATCACTTTCTGACATGATTCAAATTTATCGGTCCGTCTGTCCGAATTGTGTTCTTGTGTTCAATTGTATTTTTAATGAAATTTAGTACACCGGTACCGTATTATGGCCAATGGACAAACGCTTTTGAAAATGGTTCGAACCACCACTTTCCCATATAATTCCTGATATGAATAAAAATGTTCTTTAATAAATTTTTTAAAATTCATTTAATAGATTTTATTTATTTTGAAAACGTAACATAATTCTAAATAATTTTTTCATTCTATTTATGTAACTATATGATTATACTTAAGTTTTAAAATTCTTTCTTCCAACTACGCTTTGCTATTATTGAATTTTGTTTCTCGAAGAGAGGGATGGGACGAAAAGGGATTGTAGAGAATTTAATTTTCTATTTAATATAATTTTAAAATTTATTTGTTCCACTTTGGTGCTACTTTAAAGCATTTTAACACTGGATATTTTTTATTATTATTTATTATTATTATTATTGAACAATTTTGAGATACATATAAGCCATTTGTTTATGTATGCATGTATGTATCTTCTTTAATATTTAGATAAAGTAAATACTTAATTAATTATTGAATAATGTTTCGCTTAATAATATCGAATATTTACTACAAAATATTTTCAATTTACTAAATATAATAAATAAAAATTGTTGTGTAAATAATTGAATATTTACTTCAGTGTTTTTTTTTTTTTTTATTTTTTTTTTATTTACAAATAATTCCTGTTCGCTTCATTACACGCATATGACATTCATTATATTAAAATTTATATTTATATATATATATATATATATGTATGAATATGAGCCGTTAGAGCTAATGTAACAGTGAATCTCGTAGGGAACACTTACGTATGTTGTCTATCGAAATTTATTAAGTTATTTGAAACTATTACAAATTTCTAGTCCCACCACCGAATGATAAAATAAGTAAAAACACAATGTAGTTGGGCATGGCCCAATATTAGATTTCCTACATCACCCTACAATTATCCTTATAATGACTTTTCAAAATAAAGTTTTCGATGGGAAGTAATGGAAAGAGTGGTCCTATCTGAACCTTCCTAAATAGAATCCATTTCTTGTTATTGTGGGAAATTTCATCAAAATATCTCAAAAATTGCGGCGTTTCTAGAGTGAAGAGCAGAAAACAAAACAGACAGACCGATAGACAAACTTAGTATAATAATCACCCGATATAATAAAAGATATTTCAAGTCTTTCTGGGTGTTCCGTACGTCCGTACAAATTTAATATATTCTTGTACGACAAGTGGCGTCGGGACTAAACACAACGAGACTTGATTGGCCCTTTTAAGGGCGAATTAAAGATGAGTACGACTTTAATTCATATGCTTAAAAAAGCAATCAGGTCTCAACGTATTTAGGTTCTTAATCTCTTTGTTTCCGTGATAACATTCAGAAATATGAATCAGAGACCTATCTTGTTGGTATACACATATATATATTTAAGTGAATATATTTAATAGTTCGAAGCGAACTGAAACATAAGCGATATTCCTTAACCTTCCCCCACATCTTATGCCCACAACAAGGAGATATATTTTTAAGAATTTCTATGTGATGTTTATCAGGGGTGGGCAAATTTTTTTATCAAGGGTTAAAAATATTTTGTTTTTTACATCACGGCGGGGCTCGGAATTCCTGATATTATTAATTCAATTTTCCTTCTTTTTAAATCGTTCATTTTATGGCCTAATGAACGCAAGAAAAGTACTTCAACACATTCCGCAATTGCCAGCTGCTCAGTTGAGCCGAAAAGCATCGCTATGTGCGAACGAAATGAATTATTTGAAAGTTCCAAGGTAACGGCCGGGAGTCGATAATGCCATGGGCCGGCGATGGCACATACCTTATGTACACTTTCCCGGTAGCTTCGAGTTGTTGAAGGTTGTGAGTTCGCGAGGTTGTGAGTTTCGTCAGAAAGCTTTGAAATGTATTGTACTGTACTGTAATGTTACTGGAGAGAGTGTTTTATAGAAAATGGCAAAGTTTTGCTTACTGCACTCTCAAGTTTGAAATGCTTGGAGATTGGAATCCATGTTAAAAAACCATAACTTTTAAGAGAAGATTTTTAAAAACGCCTGAGAAATAGTCGGATAGATATGTATACTGAGTTTTCCTCTCAACAGGAATAGTACGGTAGTCCGCTTCCGTTATGAAATTTAATGTGATCTTAAAAATGGTCGCAGAAAGCTAAAACTTATCGAACGTAATTTTGGTGTTGTTCCAAATAAATTATAAATTTCAAGACGCCTTTGAAAAGGGTTTGGCATGCCGACCAGCGTCTGCCCGAGAGGAATTAGAGAAGGAGACATTTTAGTGTATTTCTGTTACTGGTTCGAAATTTTTTTTTAATGCTTGTTGCCTATAATATTACTGATGCATGGCTGGACTCAATTCAGGATTTTGAAAACTTTTATATATTGGTTTCGGTTGCGGTTGGTGTATATATGTATATAAACATATATGTAACATACATATACATATATATATATATATATATATATACATATACATATATATATATATATATATATATTACAACAAATATATATAAGTCTCTACGTTCATCTTTCTCTTAAAGTGTTCAACTTTTCTATTGGTCCCCTTTTACTAAATAAAAATGGCTGTCAATTAAAGTGTTTAGGTGGTGGGTATTGAAAATTCGCTTTTCGCGAATATAAAAATGTTCACGAATATATTGTTTTTTTTTTTTTTTTTTTTTTTTTAGGTCTTCTCTTACAAAGACCAAGGCGATAATAAAAATAGTTTTTTTTCTTAAATGTTATGAGGTAAAATGTATTAGAATTAATTAATTAAGTGCTAAGTAGTTTTTTAAAATTAATAAATTTCGAATTATACAAAGTAGAACTTATTACTAAAAAAATAAATCAGGAGCAGCTAATCTTCATATAAAGTACGTTTCAATTTCTAAAGCAATGCTTCACTTGTTGAATCCATAAAGCAGTTGTAAACTCGCGAAATGTGTCGTTAGGGAGAATAAAGGAAAAGCACAATAGAATAGGTCTACCGGAAAGCTCTGCCCATTTTTCGAGTAAAACAAAGTCCTAGTTTCCGAATATGTTCCCAAAATGGTGGGCTGACCTGAATCAAGCCTTTTCGTAATCTTCGATGTTATCAAAAACGAATTATGCTCTGGCAGGGCCTTGACATTGTTTTGACGTCGGGCAAAGGTGGTCGCGCGGTGTGTAGTTTATCAGAAAGCTTCATTTAAATAAATAAAGCAAGAATTTACCATTAATCGGATATCAATATTTGTTTGTCGATATTTTCTGTATTAAAATTCTTACTGGGACAGTTGCAAATCGCATTGCAGTTCGTATACCTCGGAATTTGACTAGGCGGGGTTCGGTCATCCTAACTACAATCACAACAACAAAGGGATTGACTACGCGCATCATTGCTGAAATTGTTTTTGCAACTGGAACGCATAGAACTGTCCGGCAGACTTAATATATTTGAGTTGCTCTGAAAAAAAGATCAAATTCCATGTTATTCCAAAAAACATATTTCATCTACTCAAGACTTTCAGGTTCAGATGGAAAATTACAGTTAACAAATGTAATTTCTATTGTTACGCTTAATATATTTTTTTGACCTCGTAATATATAAACATTTGTCTTACTCTTCTTGTTTGAGCTTACGCTCAGTCTCTTCGAATTCACTAAAGACGCTTTCCTTATGTCTGCCTACGATTGATCAGAGAAACACTAAAGCAGTGGTTTCCAACCTGTGGGGCGCGCACCCCTAGGGGGTTGCAAAGGGGGGCATATAGCTGTTTCCAAAATATCATTTTCAAATACAAACCAAAAAAGTCAAATAAGTGTCAAAAAAAAATGAATCCGCAGTATACGTAATCCACAATCCCCGCCGCGGATTTTTGGTGTACAAATGCTAAAACATCCAATTCATGCTCTTCTTCGAATCGAACTATCTCGTTTTCGCGTTTGGAGCCGAGTACCGGTGGGGCGTGGAATCAAAAGATAAGCACTTGCAACGTCCCGGTTATTCTCGTGCTTACTCGCGTCAAACTGCAGTAAACAGAAGCATCTGATTGTTTCGGTTTATTTTTTTTTTGTTTTTTAAAGGGGGGCGCATTAATTTTTTTTTTTAAAAAAGGGGGCGCCGGTGCAAAAATGTTGGAAACCACTGTACTAAAGTATTTTAATCGGAAAAATTCAAATCTTTCAGCTGACTTGCAGCAACTAATAATAAATTTAATTAATATTTGCTTAATTTTTTTGTTTTTTGTTTTTGTTTTTTTTTTTTATGCAGAAAATTAGATAATGCGATATGCAGGTACCGCTGTACAATATACTATTATGTCGGTGGTTATGAATATGGAATGGATGTCATTCTCACTTTTCAATATTTTAAGATTCGATTTGAATTCTTTTCATAAATATTATTGGCCTCGGATGACTAGCATAACAAATGCCATATATTAGCAAATAGTTTGCCTATAGTTTTGTTTGCATTTCAATTGATTTTAAAAAATTGCTCCTTTCCACGCCCTGTTTTTACTTTACTTTAGTTTATTAGAGTTTAGAGAGGTTTATTTAAAAGATCACAAGGTAAAAGAAGAGAGAGCGATAAGAGAGAAGTAGGAAAGAGTAAAATTGATTTTTTAAAATTTTTATGTTTAATGATTTACTTGAATTATTTTATACACTCGTCCACATGATTAATTCATGCAGCGAACGAGAGCATTGTAGTTATAGTTAAGAGATATTTTATATTTACAGTATTTTTTTTTTATTTTTTTTTTTTTTTATTTATTTATTTTTTTATTTTTTTTTTTTGGATGTATATTGCGACTGTGAGGGAGGAGTAGGTGTGTCTAATATAATTTGTTTTATTAAAATTTTGAAAATGAAATGATTTGTTTTTGTTAAAAAAAAAAGAAAAGAAAAGAAATATTCTAAAAGAATTGAGAAAAAGCGAAAAAAAAAATTGATATTTTCCATGCAATTAAATTCTGACTACAATAACATTTAACAGATCATACGGCTTCTTTTACAGAAACGAAATCGATGAACGTAAGTTGCGAGCATATTTTTCATTAAATCTGAGGTTAATCGCACTAATAGGACGTTAGGGTACATTCGTTGTAAGACATGAATCGAGAATCGAGTTCACTGCTTTAGACCGAAAGTTTGAAATAACCGTAAGAGCTGCAAGAAGGAGTTTAAAAAAGCAGCTCCAAGAGGGAGTCCTTGAAAAGCCATTCGATTTCGGAATTCCATTTAGTTATTGCACCGTAAACTTTTTAATTGTAATAAATCGATGGTTTCATGTGATATGAGGCATGTAGTCCCACCTTTTTGAAATCAGCTACTGTTTAAGGCACTCTCTTGCATCTTGGAACTTGCATCTTAGTTAACATCAATTAATGGGTTCCTTCAATAATAACATAAGTGGATGTATGTACCGACTTCTGCAAAAAGATGCCATACTGATCTCCTTTCCTTGTGCAATCGGCATAACCATTCCTTGATCAAGTAATAATAATTCACACACACACAAAATGTTGCACATGTATGCGAACAATGTAAAAGAAACTGAATCAAGGTCGAAAAATTGCTCGGGCAATTTTCCGATATTTAGATTTAATCTAAGAAAGCTCATAAGAAAACATTCAAGGTCAAGTTTGCTCTTACAGATAAGCTGTAATGTGAAGGTCTTCAACGTGATTTAAGTAGATGAACGGAGGTGCGAACGTTTCTAAATTCACTCCGCTATATACTCCCATCGAATTCATATATACCGATCTATGTGTCTGATCGTTTTGCAAATATATTTTGCACGTCTAATGCACTGCTAATGGTGCATATAAAAAATGTTTATTTTATAATTATAAAGACCGCTGTCTGCAAAATATTAGCTGAAAACCTTATTGGACGACTAATGGAAAGACATTTAGTAAATACTTATGAATAATGGTTAAAAACCCCTTAACATGTGAAAGAAATAACCGATCGAGATTTTATGATAGAGAAAATTCATCTACTCGAAGATTAGCGAAATTCGATGTTCGTAAGGAAAAGATTGCTTTACTGATTGTGTTAAAATCTATTCATCAAATTCATTTACACCCCGCAGTCAAGAATTCGAAAATACAATTTTTTCCCTAAATATTTAAAATTCAGTTCTTTGATCAGTCATTTACGACACGTTGCGTTTCTTATTAAAATCGCGAAGACTTGTAAAGCTGGTCGAACGGACACCTTTTATACGCATTGCAGGTTTTTGAGTTTGCAAATATAATAGTGTGGGACAGCCTTAGGATATGAAGGCGTCCAACTTTGCTTTTGATTCGAGAGCTGCTTCACTCGATCAGTTAGTTAGCACACGGAAGTGGCAAAAATTAGTTGGGTCAGCTTAGAAGACGTCGCAATTATATAAATTAAGTCTCTTGTCTTACTTCCATCTATACGATGAATGCTTGGAGAACGCCTCCATCAATGTGAGAATTGTTGTGAAGTGTTAGATTTTTTAAATGGTATTCAAGAACGTATTTACTAAATGGCAATACGAACGGTTTTTTTTTAATTCTATAAATTTCCACGAATGTGACTGAGAGAGAGGCAAGAACTCTTTTTTTTTTTTTTTGAAAACTTATTAAAAATGAAACATTTTTTTGCAAAATTGTTTAAATTTTTTGGAACGTCACCAATGATTCAGGGGATCGTCCCCTAATCGTGTAACAGGAAAACGGTCGGAAAGAAGTCAGGAAATAAAAAGAGATTGGCTGGTGGTCGTCGCAGTTTTGTGAGTGTCTGGGCAAATGTTCATCATCAGCAGAACGCTTACTATAGCTTCGATCAAAGTGAAGTGTATCGCAGTTGAGGTTTGAACCCGGAAGCACTGACTTGTTAGTTGCATTTCTGAACTACTTGGCCATTCAAAGGGAAATAGAAAAAAAAAAAAAGACGAGCAAAACAAATGACATGCAAAAAACGTATGAGATTTGAAAGTAAGCATAATTATGTGGGCAAAAAAAATACCTCTCCCTTAAGTGCAGTGTATATATGTATATATATATATGTATATATAGATGTATATATATATATGGTGTTTGTATGTATTTGACTTAACTTCATTCTTGTGTTTTATATATAACGTAGGTGACGTGGGTGTATTTATTACCGTTCATTGCCTTAGGTGGTGAAATGTTTATTGTTAATTGTAAATAATTACTTAAATAATTATTGTTGTAAAATAAATTTACGATATACAGGTATATATATATATATATATATATATATATTAATGTAATTCTACATGAGTTACTATGATTTAATTAATTTAAAAACATTCCGTTTATTTATTTTTTTTTATTTTCTTCTTTTTTTTTTTTTTTGATATCATTCCTACTATACATGAATGCATATATAGATTTAAATGTTAGTTAATGTACTCTACTTATTGACTTTAATTTTTTCATTAATTAGTTTTCTTATATAAAAGTAGCTTAAAATTTAGTACCACAGTCGAGAAGATTTGTTTTTTTTTTTTTTCTTTTGCTTTTGTGGGTCTTGTTAATTGTTTTGTATTTTTAAGAGAAAAAAAAAAAAAAAAAAAAAAGAAAAAAAGACAAAAATTTCTTTTAATGAAAGAGATTTTTTTTTTTAAAAAGATTTTAAGTTTCAATATAAATAAGTTAATAAGTGCTTTTTTGTTTTTTTTTTTTTTGCATCTATTTATAACTGTTCTTAAGGAAGATTTTTAAAGGAGATTATAAATTTTCTCAAAAAGTGTGGAATCTGTGCGAATATTTGGAAAAATTTTCGCCTTTTTTTTTTGATGGAAGATAATAATTATTGTTAACTTCTGCGTGTTTTATTGTTGCTGTTGTTCTTCTTCTTTTTGTTGTTTTTTTCTTGTCGTTTACCTTTTTTTTTCTTTTATTTAGATTTTAGATTCTATTAATAATAATAATAATAATAATAATAATAATAATAATTTTTAATTAACGATTTATTGAAAAGTTCTTCCCTAAGACTATTAAAGTTGTTCTTCTTTTAATTTTTAATAAATAAACTGCACTTACGTATAAACTGCAGTTGCGTTTCGTTTCGTTTCGTTTTGTTTCTTTTTTTTGTTGTTGTTTTTGTTTTTCTTTTTATCATAAATAAACTATTGGAATATTGTTCAACTATTATTAAAATTAATGAAAAATAGAAAACGTTTATAATAATTTAACAGATTATTAAATTCATGATCAGCTGGTCATAGCTCAATATTTGTAGTAAATGTTGTTTCTATAGTATTACCAGTTGCATTACTGCCAGCATAACCATTGCAATCTGTAGTTGACATCCATTCAAAGTCTTTGATAGTTGCCTAAAACCGAAATCAATTAATAAACAATTAACTCTTACGGTAATTGTGTAAGCAAAACAACTCTCAAAGAGATATCACATAAGCAATTAATAATAAACGAAAAGGATTGCCTTTAATATTTTTGTGTTCTGAGAATCTGTTGTTTTTCAAAATGACTTGACTTCTATGATATTTTTGTGTTCATTCAAGTCGAACAATTAAGTCATTTTAATATAATATATAAATAAATTTGCTTTAAATATTTTTCATATAACTCGGGGTAGTCTTATGAAATGACTTGACTTGAGATGATCTAGTTTTGCTTTTATTCAAGTCAAATAAAAAAAAGCCAAAAAATTATTGAACAAATTGTGAAAATATAATTAAAATATAAATCTGGTTAGAGTGAGCTCCGTCCGCTGTTTATTTGTATTCTGATGTATTCAACAAATCCCTTTTATATGGGCCGGCAATGAAAATTGTTGGGCCTTTCTGAAAGCTTAAGAAGCTTATGTTGGACGGAATTTTGTCCGTGAATGCTGTTTATTTGCCATATTGGCATATTGAACGCAGTAAAACGATAGTATGCAAACACTTTGTCAATTTGTCGCCGTATGTTGAGGCGTAGCAAAATGCCATTTATATAAAGTATCTGCATATTGCATCGGCCGACCTTCTGTTCCTCCAATCATCGTCACCTTGTATAGTCTGCACATTTCTAGCTCCGATCGATTTTAGATGCTAGGACGTATGTACCCTCACATTTTTTTTTTTTTTTTTTTTTTAATATTTTATTAGTGATCACTGAGGTGGTTTGCTATGTATGTGAGAGGGCGATGGTTAGAAAGAAGTTGGGAGAGAGACAGTGTGGCCCAATGACTCAATCGGTATTTTTGGGAAGGATGAAGCAAAAAACAATTATCATTGTTATGGCAAGACAAGACATTTGGAATGCGTGTAAAGTGAGAAATAAGCAAAATAATGCAAACAACAATAAGTCTGTCACATCCTCATAAGTATACTCAAAAAATTTAAAACCCTGTGATACCAATTTTCTGTTGACTATGGGACACCTGTTCCTCATTTGTTTCTATTTTTTTTTTTTTAATATTTCATTTAACACAATTTACTTACCTTATGCATTGAATACACGGCTACAACAACTAAAACATGCATGATATTGTGTGAATTAAGATAGAAATCCACTAGACCGGGAAACCATTTTTCAGGGATACGCATAGCACCAATAGCACCACCTACCAAAGATACAGCGTCCTAAAGATAAAAGACAAAATGATAGATTATTAGATATTAATGCTAATGATTGTCGGCGGAGAAGTGCAGAGTATTTGCAAGCGAGACTCATTACTTAGTTTGACTCTAATTTTGCTAAAAAAGAATTTGAATTGATTTTGCATTTCGCAACGACAATAGAAACCGAGAATGTGCAATAGAAAATTATGTTCGCCTGCCTGTCTGTCTGTCCGTCTGTCCACCCCCCCTTTTCTGTCAACGTATTTTTGGGTTCAACCTACACAGTGGCATTTTTTTTAAATATTTCGATGAAGTTTGATATTTAAAAGGCGAGCGACTCTATTGAAAATAGTTTAGATCGGGCCAATTTTATAATCAATTCCCATAAAATGCTTTATTTTGAAAATTCGTGATATAAATTTTGTCATTCGGCGAATGATAAATCATGGCCCCATATAATTTTTTTACTTTTTAAAAGAACGATAACAAAAAAAATTATTGCTTCCCGCCAGATTTCTGCCTAATTTCAGCCCAGTTTCCAATGAAGAAATGATCCTATACGCCTGTGTTGTTGAATTTTGAAATTCTTCTTCTTTCAGTATTATACCTTCAATATTATATCTTGAACATTATGAAAAATTTGTTTCTCTTTAGTTCAGCTATCCTATGAAATTATCCTTTATTCAAAGCTATCTATCATTTTCTTATACATATATATATATAATAAATACGTAACCCACATATTATTTGTGTGCACTTAACGACATTATTGTGTGCATGAACCTACTTTCAGGTACTCATTCATATTCTTATCTATAATAGCTGTTATAAATAGAACGTACACGTACGTACGTACGTACTCCCTCCCACAGACTTGTGCGTTTGTTTATTTTTATATAATAAATATATGCAAAAATATATAAAAGTCTTATGATTTGTACACTAAAACGGGGTTATATCCCAACTAAACGAATTGTTAAGGTTTCATTAATTTTACTTGTTTATGCTTTTGTGCACAAATCTTTATGAAAAACTTTAAAAGGAAAAGAAAAACTTTTCCTGCATAAAATAATTTATAATTTTTAATATGCATGACAGTCTATGTTCCGGAAAATATCTATCTTTACCATCATCATCATCATTATCATCATCATCATCATCATCATCATCATCATCATCCATGTCAATTTGCTTTAGTCTGTCGGGAATGTTTTACGTGCTTTAATAAATCTACCACTAATTAACTTAATTTCTTAAGGACTTCCTGCAATAGAGTAAAAAAAAAACAGGAAAAGGAATTTTGGAATAATTAGTGAAGTGCATTTCTTAGATACCTTCAATATTGAGCATCGCTTAGGTCATGACTTTGTTTTTGCCAAATATGTCTTTTTTGCAATGGAGTTTACAAACCATCATTATTGACACACACCATCATTATTGACACACGTGTTCTATAAGCGGGTTTGCTATTTACTTTGACTGCCTTTTTAGAAGACTGAATTTGACGGGCACTTAGAATATATATACTCTTCAGCTTAACAAGTGAGCAAATGAATCTTTCATACCCTTCGGCAGAGCGAAGCAACACAGTTGTTCACACAGTGTATGTTTTACTCTGGACTTGTCTGACTTTGACTGATTTTCGATAAAAGCTTGCCTGCAAACACTTCAAATGTTTTTGAAAAATTTGAAGGCGATAGCCTTTCATTTAAGATAATGTTTGCTGCAGACGTTAGACGTACAGACGGACATACCGACGAATAAGCTCACGTCAATTTAGAGTCTGACCTTGTGCGGGGTGATCGAGGGGGGGAGGGGGGGGGGGGTAAGGGTGTCTCTAGATGCTGCAAGCAAAGCTTGCCTGCAAACACTTCAAATGTTTTCGAAAAATTTGAAGTCGATAGCCTTTCATTTAAGATAATGTTTGCTGCAGACGTTAGACGTACAGACGGACATACCGACGAATAAGCTCATGCCAATTTAGAGTGTGACCTTGTGCGGTGGTGAGGGGGGGGGGGGGGGGTGTGAGGATGTCTCTAGATGCTGCAAGCATTTTGGTAGAATCAATGTCCCGCCATTCTTCGATTTAAAATTCATTTGATGGAAAAGCGTCTTTCGCAAACAAAGTTCATATGTGAACAATAATTTAAAACTTGCTTGTCGAAATTTTTTAATTAAATTTTGCAAAGACGAACGCCAAGATTTTTGTTGATACAAAATGCTATGCTTTGAAATATGCTTTGAAATTAATTTGATATATATACGGAACTTGGTAGTGGCCATAAGACAATGTTGAGCAGAAACGCTTTATTGCTTTGCCCTGAAGTCAAAATTGGGAAATTCTTTATATATAATTTATAAGAAAAAAAAAAAGAAAATGCTCCGCGTGGAAGCTCTTTAAGCCCAAGGTTATTATATTTTCGTTTATAGCTCCGCAAGGTGCTGGGATAAGTAAGTTATAAGCGGTTTTCATTTATATCCTCTATGGCAAGTACTTTTATTTATTTATTTATTCAGTCATCGGGGCTCCGTTGATCGCGAACTAAACTGACAAACTTGGATTATTAGTTGATTAACACATTCGCGACGGTGCGTTGCTGGCTGTGCTTGTGTGACTGTGGGTACGGGGCCGTTTTTTTGTCAATTGCTACATTCATCGCGCATAGATTTAGAAAAACCGATCTCTACTCATGGTAGTACCGAAAACTGGAGTTTCTAAAAATGGGTGTGTCGCCCAATAATTATATATTTTGAAAAATGACATTTTTAAAGAATTGTTAAACGATAACTTAAATGACGACATAAAGCGTCATCCGTCGCGAATGTGTTAACCTCAACATATTCTAACTTTTAAAGTCATCCACTAATCTACTACAACTACTACGAAGAGAGTGTGGCGGTGAAATGTATCTCTATATGTAGAACTGTCTACTTAAATGCATTTTATGAGATTTAAAGTATACCCGCGTTTTTTTTTTTTTTTTTTTTGCAAATACCTTTCCATGCAAATGCATTTTCATTATGGTTTCATGTTTGACAGCCCAAATTGATATAACCGCTTAACGGTACATAATTGATTTGACAAATGATTTTCGCTTTTATAATTACATTAAAAATACATTCGAATGAAATGGAAAAATTGCTTATATCTGATTTTTCAATGAGTTACGTGCTGAAACGTTGGCTGTCAGTTAAATATGTGCGTGGTTGTGGACCTTTTTTTTTTTTTTTTTGTTTGTTGTGAGTCATTTAAAAATAACGCGTGTTACAAAGTTATGTTTATATTAATTTCAATTAAAAGACGAAAAGTAATGTGACTATTATTCTCCTGTCTCTTTACCTATTTTTAATTTTATGAGGTTTACTGCACCCATTCACACTTGTCGGGAACAGCCCGTGAATCAATTATTGAAATACTGCAAAAATCTTAAGCTCAGCTAAGATTTGTCGTCGAATTATTAACTCTCTCTGTGCATGTTTTATAACTAAACTATTCATGATGACCTTGAGATTCCGTACACTAAATATCGTATTCCATGCTAAACTATTCATGATGACCTTGAGATTCCGTACACTAAAAATCGCATTCCATGCTAAACTATTCATGATGACCTTGAGATTGCGTACACTAAAAACGATAATCCATGCTTTTCTTTACCTTGTGTAGGCGGGTTGACTAATCCCGTGAACTCGTCCACGAAATCTTTAATTTTCAAAAGATAGAACGACAAAGACAGATTAGCAAGGCCTCGCATACTGGTCTACTATTTAACATTTTAATTATTTTTGATTCTTCGATCATCCGGGAGTCCTCTCAATTTGTATAATAACTTTTTTCCAATTTAAACCTCATACCTGCATTGTTACCTTGCTCCTATTGGGGGGACGATCTGCTCTGTTATTTATCACACATTTTTAAAGCATTTACTTATTGTCTTTATTGAATAGATTGTTGACTTTCTGTTCCTGAGATGCCCCTGCTGTACCCGAATTTTCACCCGAAACTGTTGCTCTTTTTAATTATTTTGGTACATTTTCGTAAGAGGTGAAGCGCTGCTCAGCAAACAACTGGTTATCGTGCGGGGTCGAGTATGTAAGTAAGTAAGTCGCATGGGCTAGCACTCACTAGTTGAGGGCTTCCAACGTGTTGCCTATAGATGGATGGACGGATAACGGATATAAAAAAAGTGATTTTGCTTATAACGTTTCTTGATTGAACGGTTCGTCTTACTGCTAGCATTTAGTATTGACCGTTGCACCAGACTTTAACAAGTGCCAACGGGCCACACCCTTTTTATTCGACCGGACGAATGCCAATGCGATTCCCTCTCGCAGTCGATAATGACCGATATGCATGGATTTGTTCATATATTTTTCCGTTCGGAATTCACAAAATCGATCCACTTTTCGATACGATCCAACAAAGACTTATTTTTGCATCGACCGGGCAGAGAAAAAAATTCTGTCGGCATAAAACTCGCAATATTCGTTCTTAGAGAAAGTATTCTCCTTGCATTGACTTGTGGATAAATTCCGATTTCGTATTTACATGCTTAGTAATCTTGATCAACAGTATTCATGATGGTCTTATCGTTTACTATTCGAACCTTTCGAACCTAATTATTCTCGTGAAGAATTTTGTGAATCGATTTTCTTTACCTATTATCATTTTCGTCCATTATTAGACTTGACCTTGCGTACATGTGGAATGTTCACTGTACTTCTCTAACGGTCACGATACTTTTTGTAAGAGTGTCTGTAAACTTGTAAACTTTAAATGTTGCTTAATGTTTAAAACCATCCATTTGGGGTTTAAAAAAAAACAAATTTACTGCTTACTGTGTGCGATATCAACTCAATGTAGTTTTTAAATGCTTCTTAACACAAAAACTTGTTGACAGTTTGATAGATGGATAACACATTGAACTTTCGTAGAGCAACATCCTTCAATAAATAAGAAGAATAAGATTTCGCCGAGAAATGTTGAAGCCTTAAGCTAATGAAAGGACACCAAGATTCAATTAATTTCTTTTCCACTTATCTTCTTCTCTTTTAAAGTAACAAAATTTTCTCTATATATATATATATATAGAAATTGTTTTCTAAGCATGTAAACTTAGTTGCAGTTAAGGTAAATTGTGGGCGGTTTCTTTTAAAACATTAGTGCGAAAGTTTTATGCTGAGTTTTTCAACATTTATTTCCCCTTCCTTCGGCTCCTCAATGCACTAAGTTTAGTAGGCAAGCAGAGAAGGTGTCGTCGTCTTGCTTTTGCAATAAAAAAGAAAATTCTTGGTAAGGGAAGAATTCTAGGTAAAGGAAAAATTCTGTAACATTTAAACTAACAAGTTTTCTTATTCCACTTATAATAGAAATCCGTGGCAAAGATCACAAAAGAGCGAAAGATTTTTTGAGATTTTATTATTCGATCATCTGCCTTTTCCTCGAAATCACGGAAAAAGCAAAAATCATCGAAAAATTGAAATTTTATACAAATGTCTTGGATTAATAATTAATTTAAGATTTACTTTAAGAGTCATTTGAACTCGACTGTCATTTGTTTCAATCGAGTTCCTGTATAAGTAGAATAAATAAATAAAAATAAAAAAATAAATGTAGCGTGAAAATGTAGGCAAAACATAGTCCGTAGCAACTGACAATGGGAAAAAATGTCGAAATTTAGAAATTTTGTTTGTTGATAATTTGTAGCTCTCTTAATAGGAGATATTAAGGCAGTGGTTTCCAACCTGTGGGGGCATATAGCTGTTTCCAAAATATCATTTTCAAATACAAAAACCAAAAAAGTCAAATAGGTGTCAAAAAAAATGAATCCGCAGTATACGTAAGCAGGAAATGATAATTGACTTATCTAGTGATAGCACATTAAAGCAGACGTTTCGAGATGAAAATAATATTGTTACGTTTTGGTTACGAGTAAAAAACGATTTTTCTACTTTGACAAACAAAGCTTTAGAAATTTTATTGCCATTTGTAACATCTTACCTATATGTGAAACTGGGTTTTCTACAGTAGCTGTCTTAAAAACAAAGTATCGATGTCGATTAATGATTGAAAAGGAACTGAGAACCACGATTTGATACCAGATAATACCAGATAGATAAATTAACGGGACGCAACAATTTGTTTTTTAAAGGGGGGCGCATTAATTTTTTTTTTAAAAAAGGGGGCGCCGGTACAAAAAGGTTGGGAACCACTGTATTAAGGATTTGAGGATTAACAAAGCCATTTATGAACCCCCGTTTACAGAGCTCTGCATAACACCATAACAGAGGCCAGTTAGTTTAGTTACGTTGAAGGTGTGATTGCATTTGGAAGCCTACTCCGTCTAAAGGTTGAAGGTGTGATTGTATTTGGAAGCCTACTCATCGTCTAAATTAGAAAATTTAAGATATTTTTGTGGACATCTCATGAATCTATATATGAAAATATCTTTCGAGAAAGCTAAACAAATTCAAAATCTGTTTTTCGGATTTTTACCACAATTTTGAAATTTGGTATGAAAACATTCCACCGATATTTACCACCTACACCACGTGATTCTATATGTATATGCGCAGTTTTAAAGAAAAAAAATTTTTTTTCGAATACTTTGCAAATTTTTTGGTGCATGTTTATGGATTTTGTACATTCAAGGATATAATTGGATGGCAGACATAATTATATTTAAAAAAAAAAATAGTTTTTGGTCTTTAATTACCTTCAACAACGCGAATTGTATTTACTTTCTATCTACAATTTAAACTTCTCAGTTAAATCAATAAAATCAACACGAATTGCTTTTGACGTGTCATTCTATCGCATGTTTATTCTTCTTGACATGAGGAGTATTTGAATATTTTGATAAAACGAAAGAAAGAACCAACAATATTGATATTATTACACCCTACGACTTTTCTACTGCGGGCTATAGTAAGCTGATGTGGATAAATGCAACATCCATAAGCGTCCACTTTTTCCTATTTATTTAAACTTGTAGGTCTATCTTTAGGTTTGTCTGGCTGGAGTGTCTTCTCAGGCATATTTATGTTCAACCTGCAGATTCCAGCTTCTTTTTGCGAACACTTCCCTCATTTTAAGCAATCGAGTATAAGAAAAAAATTTTTAATTTTTGAAGTAATATTTCGCTATACTAACTTGATCTCAGCAATTTAGATCGAATAGACCAATTAATTGTAACCCCTTTCCTCGTGTATGACCGTTTCTAAGAAGAGTAAACTTTTATATGGTAAAAGGAGGTCTATTGTTAAATAGTTTATGATGAGAAACGGTCTTCATTAGCAATTTATCATAAAAATTATTTGCATTAAATTTGGATCACATTGTTCTACTTATTAGATCTCACTGTATGTAAAGATTAACGAGGATTATGAAAAGTAAGCCTTCATATAAGTGAAAAGGCTTGAGGCTTAAGTTATATATGTAATAAGCTGTAGTGAGGGGACTGAGGGATTAATAAAGAGAAGTTGTAATAACAAAGCTCATATCATATTAGTAAACATAAGTTCTTATAAATAAATACATAAATAAGTTACAATTAAAAAAAAAAAAAAAAAAAAAAAAAAAAAAAAAATAATAATAATAATAATAATAATAATAATAATAATCATAATGACTATGCTTCTGTTGCGTGGTCTCCTTCCTATAGGTGCTATGTAGATTCAATTGAATCTATTGAAAAGCAATTCTTGCTGTTTGCCCTTCGAAATTTGGGTTGGGATCCATTCGCTTCTCTTTCCCCCTATGAAAATAGATTGCTTCTGTTGTCCTTACCGTCTCTTGAGAAACGTAGATTTGTTCTTGGCCTTTGCTTCGTAATCAAAGTAATAAATGGTGCTATTGAGTGGCCGTCATTACTTGGGGAAATAAGTTTTAATGTTCCTAAACGCTTCTCTAGGCACTTTACCTTGGTTAAGGTTAGTCAATGTAAATATAATTATGAGCTCTTTAACCCGCTCAGAGTTGTTTGCAAGAACCTAAATGACGTCCTATTCTCATTATCGGACTCTTTAAAGTCCATTAAAGCAACATTGCTTAACACACGTGAACCTGAAATAGCTTTTAACCCTAAAAAGTCTATGACTCGAAAATGAATTGTTGTTAACTATTATCGGTTGTATAAGCTTATGCGTGTAAATAAATAAATAAATAAATAAATAAACAAAGTTATGATAACAAATACACAAAATAAAATATTTTATAATGATATTGTGAGGACCCAAAGTCGTCCCTCGTTTTGAGCTCACGGGTTCTCCGTCTCCGGTGAGGGGAAGGAAGTGCTAGGGTTAAGGATAGGTTAAGATAGAAATAACATAGAATAGAATAGATTAAGGTATAGGAATAGGAATAGAATAGCAATAGGGGATAGGTTAAGCTTAGAGTAGGAAAAGTTTAGTCAGGCGAGTCTCGCTCGAGACGTCGAGCAGTAGTATAAGAAGTCGCTTAACAACGAGTGTGAGTTGTTTTGAGTCTTTGGCATGCAAGAGCGTTATAATAATAAAGGAAAAGAGTAATAAAAGTCCCTGTAAAAATACAAATGTCTTGTGGGTCGCTGAGCTGCCCCAGCCTCAGAAAATGGCCCTCACAATATAAATGACATAAATAAGTTATAATAATAAAATATATATAATAATAAATTATTTTTATTAATATTTATTAGACGATTACATTAAGAACTTATTAACCTATTACATGGCTTTATATAGTTTGGATCATATTTAGATCCTGGACAAGAAAACTATACGTGAACTCTTTTCACGCCTTAGGGCTCCCCCTTGTATAAGTGCAACCAGGAAAATCATGCTTCTACGTTAGAAATAAAGTATAATTTTTTTGTTATTTTGTCATGAAAATAAACGAAGAATTGTACGAATGGTCGGTCGGTCACGTTTGCTAAACCTCCTTTTATATATATATATATATATATATATATATTCATATTTATTTCAATTTATGTTCGTTAAAAGTTTAGTTGAAAGAGAGCCAAATGACAGAAATTTAAAAACAACAACAACGACAACAACAACAACAAAAAGTATCCTGATAATAACAAATTATTAAAAAACCACTTACCTGCAGGTAAACATGAGGCAATGCGACATCGTTGCCACCCACTACGCCTAATGTGCGCAGAAATGTTAAAATCGATCGCATGGTAAAGGGCAAAGCAAAACATAAACGGCGCTGCCACGGCGAACTGGCAGTTAGGGCCTAAATAAATCAGAGATATAAAAACAATAACACACAAATATAGGAAAAACAATGAATTTCTTTTTATATATTAAATATTAAAAAATTCAAAAAAAAAAAAAAAAAAAAATTATTTGAAAGAAGTAAATTTGAAAATAGTACTCATACGCTTGGTCGTACGACTATTATTGCTAAAGTTATATATTTTCTCTTCAAAATTTATAGTTACCTTATAAAGGCCCCAGAGTGACATAAGGCAATATGATGCTATTATTAACCATTTCCATTTGTAAGTAAAACAAAATGTCGTGGCGGTCACTAATGGCAAAGCACCTTTAATAGCATATTTGAAATAAATAAAAGGAAACAAAAATGATTACACATTGAGTTGAAAGACAACGGAAAACACTTTTAAATCTTTTGTTAAGAAAAAAAGGGAAAGAAAAGAAACAAACCAAAAAAATTTACTTTCATACAGAGTCCATGTAATGGATGTTGGATTACTTTGCATTTATGAAATATAAGTCTGCACATACGCATTTCATACATTTATCCACCCACTTCTGCTCTAATTATTTGCTATGAACTTTTAATGCATTTTATAGTAATTACGTAGAAAATGATATTAAATCGACTTTTGAGTAAAAAATGTCAAAAAGCACTTTCTATTACTATTTCATATACTTTTTTCCTTAGTTTTGTTTTTTTTTATGGAGTCAACCATTTTATTTTATCCCATAAATGCAAAAGTGGAATAACATTAAGTGCTACCATATGCCATAATTATAATATCAAAGACGAAGCGAAAGACGAAGTGAAAGTTGATTTACTTTGAGAACATTTCCAATTAAACTTTTAACTTTATTTTTGCGGAAAATTACAGAAAAATGCAATACAGGTGCATATCAATTAATTAGAAAGTAAAAAAATCATATTCATCTACGATCGAATCTTTTATACTCCCCACCGTTGTTCTAGGAAAAAAAAAAAAAGGGGGAAGAAAATGAATTTTCCATACTCTATAACACAGTGTGGGCATGATGGGCATAAATTTTTTCTATTTTTGTTGAAGTTGATATCGTTTGTCTACTGCAGCTCTCCAAGTCCTTTTTGACTTGGTGCCCATATCGATGGGCTTGTGAAGAAAAAATTAATTCCCATTCAGTCGATGATATCTTAATCTCCCCAAGTACTTATATTTGATATACAATTAATTATACTGCTAAGAGAATTCGCATCCTCTACGTTTTGGGACCGATCATCATATCTTCACATGAGGAATATAAAGAATAGTTTTCAACATTCTGCCTCACTTATCTTACGAGTAACTAGCAAAAAAAGGGGCCGATTACTGCATTTTTGCGATCAGAAGGACAGACAGGCAGACAGACAGACAGACAGACAGACAGACAGACAGACATGCTTAAATTACTTCATAATTTGGTGCTTGGCAAGAATACATACAATACTTTATTAGGTCTCTGAAGCTTCCTTCTCGATGTCGCAAGCCTTTCGGTAAAATGAATATATCTCCATGGTGTCCTTCGGTGATGGGTGTGTAAAAATTGAATTAAAACAAAAATCAGTAGGAGATAGAAAAGCTATCTATGTATGTTCTCCAAGCCAGTGTAAGGGGAGTTTTGTTAATTATACAAGGGCGAAGTGATGCTGCATTTATATTTATATTTGTTTTTATATATGGTTAGCAGTTATTCAGGTTAAGGTTGAATAAAAGTTGTCAGTGTAACAGAGTGAGACTCTTGTTTGGTCAGAAAATGCATTTTTTTTTTTTTTAATTTAATGCAATTAATTTATCATTTTCCTAGTAACTGGCATTGCGCTTATGAATTTCGCATTGTATTGGGAGCATGAATAAGTCTCTGCTGGTTTTTTTAGTAAAATTGAATGCGTATTATGAACAAAAAGTGACACGACACACGTGTCTAGTTCAAATTATTACGTATTTCACGTAAAAAGAACAACTTTTTTTTCTTTTGTGATTATCTATTAGGTGGACCCATAAGTAATCAATTATTTTGCATTCATAGACAAAATGTTTTTTTGAAAAGACATTTTTATTTTTTAATCGTTTATGTAATCACCGTCGTTTGAGATGACTTGTTGCCATCGTTCCTGCAAAAGTTCAACCCCCCTCTTGAAAAAGTGTGGTGGGCGTGACTTAAAATAAAAACTCAAGGTGCGTTTGGACATCGGATAAGAAATTAAAATTTTTATTTCGTAACGAATGCCCCAGTGACCTGAACAGATGGTAGTCCGACGGTGCTAGGTCTGGAGAGCACGGAGGGTGCGGTAGAAGTTCCCAGCCTAACTGCTTACTTTTCTCTTGAGTAATCTTCGCTGCATGAGGAAGACGGGCATTATCTTGTTGGAGTATCACACCTTTTTGTTCACTAAAGCTGGTCTTTTTTTGTACGAGTGATTATGTGATTATCTATCTAAAGGAATCCATTTTTTGGTGATCGTTTTGAAAATAAAAACCCTGTTCGAACAGGCGATAAGTCACCGATTGAAACCTGCTGGTAAGAAAGGTAGCACATCACAGGTTAGTGGACTTATTGTGTAATGCAGTTGTTTTCAAACTTTTTGTACCGGCGCTCCCCTTTTTAAAAAAAAAAATTAATGCGCCCCCCTTTAAAAAACAAAAAAAAAAAACCGAAACAATCGGATGCTTCTGTTTACTGAAGTTTGGGGCGAGTAAGCACGAGAATAACCGGGATGTTGCAAGCGCTTAGAGTGCTTTTGATTCCACGCCTCACCGGTACTCGGCTCCAAACGCGAAAGCGCGATATTTCAATTCGAAGAAGAGCATGAATTGGATTTTTTAGCATTTGTACACCAAAAATCCGCGGCGAGGATTGTGGATTACGTATACTGCGGATTCATTTTTTTTGACACCTATTTGACTTTTTTGGTTTGTATTTGAAAATGATATTTTGGACACACCTGCATGCCCCCCTTGCAACAGTATCGCACCACCCTAGGGAGGCGCGCCTCACAGGTTGGCAACCACTGGTGTAATGGTTATTGGACTGGACTTCGAAACCTCGCGACACCTTGTTGTCCTATTATGGCGTTTTTCTTCGTTTTAAAAGGTCTAGAAGTTTCTGCCCCCCGCCATTTTTGTGTCCGATTCTAGTACACTAATATTCGATTAATAGTACACTAGCACTTAATTGAGGTGTATTTAAGGCTTCTTCAAGATTCTGGCAACAAGGAATGGCGCAGGCAGCTTTTATTAGTAGTCGCCAAAGACCAATGTGATGATTTTTTCCACAGCTTTTTTTACTACCGTCCCTTCACTCTTTCCACTATTGAAAGTAAAGAAATTGTGTTTGTAAATCCAAAAGCAAAAGAATGCGACAGAATACTGGCGTAAAGTTGGTCCATCGTGCTTAGCGCAACAAAATTATGCGCACAACTTTTGTTTTCGTAGGGGTTAGCCTAGCAGTTAAGGCATCTACATGTCTTTCGATATCTAAAGATTTGACTTTTAAAAATTCTAGAAAAAATTCCAAAAGCTAAGCCACAGATGACGTATGAACCGCACTAGTACTTGCATTTCCTCGCAATACATAAAAAGCGTAAAGTAAATTTCTTGACATATGCATGTCTATAGGTCCTTATGGTCTTAAGTATTAATATTAAAATTGTGTAAAAATAATTTCAAATTTTTCTTTATTGTGCGAAGTATGTTGGTATTGTAGTAGTAGTAATAGTAGGAGCAGTACACATAGACGTATATGACGCACTAAATAAAAAATAATTGAAAGGATTTTTCAGACCCATTTCCGGTTTTTGCTAAATGTCAACACTTCGGAATGGTGGCCATAAAAAAGGATTATGAAAGTGATTTTAGTGAAGTGAGTGTAAAAAAACATATATAAAAATAAGTTTTTCTTCAATATTTAAGACGAACACAATTTTTTTCATATCCTGTCACATCTTAAAGTTGTTTCATTTTTAAAACGAATATAATTTTGGCTTTAAAAAAAAATATAACCCTCTGCTGTATGTGCGCATAAGCAAAAAAAAAAAAAAAAAAAAAAAAAAAAAAATTGTCGGTTCCGTATGTTGATAAGCAACGCACACACACACCGAACGATACACCGACATTTTAACCTTTGAAAGAAAATCCATCTACAAATTCACCGTGAATAACGTACATTAAGCAGTTACATCAATAACTTTACATAATCCTGCAACAAATTTATGTAAAAAGGTTCAATTTTCAGCTCACTTATCTTCGTCATAGAAGGCATTTATCGTATTTTGTAATATTTACGGAAAATATTACTTCAAAAGCATGTAAACGCTTTTCAAATTTATTACCGATAGCAAAATAATTGGATACGAGAAGAAGAAGAAGATGAAGAAGATGAGATTATTGTACTCTATCTACACACTATTGGCGGCAAGGGCATATAAAGTGCTTACGGGGGCATGTATGCGAAATCCAAAACAACTTTATGCACCTTTTCATTTTTTTAGCAATGAATTTAAAATCATTTGTTGAATGTCTGATGTCCGTCCAAGCCACAAATGATAACTTTTGAGACGTATTAATGAAATTTCACACATTCACACATTCATACTCAAGTACTATTCGCCTTAAAATGTATTGGATCGAAACATTTTTCAAGGCCATTGCTTATATGGAGACCTATTTTGAAATACTCGTTACTCGGTGCTAAATCAAACTGAAAAATTTAAATGCAATGCGAGCATATAAAGTAACAAAATTTGAAGAACAGCTCCGGATGACATAGTGCATGCTATTTATTAGTCGACCTTGCCCGACAGTCACATTTTAATTGGTTATTGCTTTACCTTAAAAGCATCATTAGTGCTAAGAGAAATAAATAACGTTTCAAGAATGTATTGTGTGATGGGTGTAATTTTTATGCCCATGACACCGAACGGGAGACGAACGGGCACATTCATTTTTTTTGAAAATGTTTGCAACATACACAAGAAGGCTGCAAAGGGGCTAAAAAGGATAAATTTTCTTCCTCAAATTATCTACGCATATTTGGTCGTCTGTCCGTCTATCGGTTCGTGTAAAACATACTGCGAATCGTAAGAATTAAGACAACGAGTTCAAGTTGAGCAAAAGCATTGAGAGTTGTTAGACGTCGGTCCATAGGTCAATAGGATCACAGATACGACAAAACATAAACTGAGAACATCTCGTTTTTTTTAAAAGCAAAAAGAGTTGGGTTTTGGCTCATTACTCATAAATTACAATTAATAAAAATATTAAAAATATTCTATTGCTGATCCTTGCAGCAAGACTATGAAAATAGGGAAATTCAGGCGACGAGCTCCTAAACTACAATCGATAAAAATATTAAAAATATTTTATTGCTGATCCTTGCAGCCAGACTATGAAAATAGGGAAATTCAGGCGATGAGCTCCTAACATTACAGAGAAATTGTATTTTTTTTCGTGTTGCTTAAAGATAAATGCGTGTGTGATAGGTATAGAAAATTCGGCCATAGTTAAATATAATTTTCTTTTTCTTCTTCTTTTAAAATAATTTCTTTTAGAGGAGAAAAAATTCTGCATAATGCCAAGAGATTTAAGCAGTTCGGAAAAGGGTAAAAGACTGAGATAATTAAAAATTTTGCAAAATTTCAATCTGTATTTGTTTCAAGCTTTGAGATGATAATGAAAACCATTTTTACCAATGCACACACCCTTCTAAATTCTCGTTACTTTGAGGTTTTTAGGTTTTGCAGATCGTTTCTGTGTGCTTCCGCTTCTCATCTTTCTTCAAATTGACTCGAAGTTAATTACATTCTCTAACTGAATTTAGTACGAACGCAATTGTGAAAGGACAGAAAGTATTAGGAGATAAGTGCAGTATAAATCGATTACTAATGTCATGTTTGCGCTAGTAGTAGTGTAGAGATAATATGTTAACACAATAACTCCGAATAATTTCCAAGAAAAGGAAAATCTCAATAAAATTTTGTTTATAAGCAGTAAAAAAAAAAAAAAAAAAAAAAAAACAAATATTAATGTTACAAAGAACAATAACTTCCCTTAATCAAATACAAAAGTAATTGAAAAATCAACGAAGCAAAAATGATATAAAAATGCAAAGTAAAATGGAAAAAAAAATATTAAAAATATTAAGTAGCGAAGTGGCATCGTTTGTAAAACAGGGCGATCAATAATTTCCGGGACTATGTTAAGAAGAAATATAATAATAATTTGTTGTAAAGAAAGCGACTCGATTTTCCATCAACATAGTCTCTCTCATAGAATCAATCTAACGCTTGTAGAACCCGTTTGACAAAACATTATTTAATCGAATTCTTTTTCGAATTCTTGAAGTAACTTTTTTAAGACTTGCCAGCAGACAATAGTCGTTGCCGCGAATTTCTGCGAGCATGTGGGCAGTGGAGCAGAAATTCGACCATCAATTCGTGCGTTTAGATTAGTTTGGGAAACAGTCTTCTCATGCAAAATAATTGGAACCATGCCTTTTTTTTTTAATCTATCCTTTTGGGAGATATCAGGTATCACCTGCAACTTTACTTTACGATTAACGAGAATAATTGTTCGAATTTTTTTTTTGGGGTTTTCTAGTGTAATGATCTTTCCTGGAGAGATCAGATATCGCCTGCAATTTTACTATACGATTAACGAGAATTATTGTTCGAATTTTTTTTGGGGTTTTCTAGCGTAATAATCTTTCCTGGAGATATCAGATATCGCCTGCAATTTTACTATACGATTAACGAGAATTATTGTTCGAATTTTTTTTGGGGTTTTCTAGCGTAATAATCTTTCCTGGAGATATCAGATATCGC
>KK502567.1:448861-472517 GCA_000688735.1 Glossina austeni
ACTGTTCTTTGTTTTCTTCACTTTCATTAAGTGCAAATATGATTTTATGAAAAAAAGAGAAGAGAAGAAAAGTTATATACGCATTGGGTCGAAATGTATGAAATGCGTAGCTTTTACATTCACCATCGAAAAATGGTTGTATATGCTTACAACAGCCAGAAAGAAACTTGCAAGACTCTATAAAGTCTATAAAGTCTATGTATTTTTGATTAATATGAGATTCTGATTCTAGATATCCATCTGTCCGTCTGTCCATTTTGCCGTTTGCCCGTCTGTGTAATATTTCGGGGTAAACCCCGGAAGTTCTTGCACGCAAGTTGGTATTAAAAATGTGTAGAATCGGTCAAAGGGCGGACTTAAAATGCAAAATAAACTGTGTAAAATATCCGCCTGTCCGTCTGTGCATTTTGCCGTTTGCCCATCTGTGTAATATTTCGGGGTAAACCTCGGAAGTTCTTGCACGAAAGTTGGTATTAAAAATGTGTAGAATCGGTCAAAGGGCGGACTTAAAATGCAAAATAAACTTTGTAAAATATCCATCTGTCGGTCTGTCCTTTGTGCCGTTTGCCCATATGTGTAATATTTCGGCGTAAACTCCGCAAGTTCTTGCACACAAGTTGGTATTAAAAATGTGTAGAATCGGTTAAAGGGCGGACTTAAAATGCAATATAAACTGAGAACTGTATTCTATATTCTGAACGTTTTGGTCGCTATTTATGAAGTTCGATAGATAAACTATAAAAATTTCCACGATACAAAAAAGAAAAAAGAAAAGAAAAACAGTGTGTGCACGGACGGAAATAATGACAACTAACTAAAATTGAGTGAAAGCATTTTGTTTTAAAAATATTTTTCGTAATTTTGATTTTAGAGGGATACGCAACAGCATCTAAAAGTTATTGTAATTTCCTAAAGCCCTTGAAACAAATTTCTTCTCTTTTTTTTTTTGTTTTTTCTTACATAACTATAAATAGGCCGTATTGTTATTTGCAAATACATACACTCAAACACTAACAGTACGTAAGTACCATTCTCATTGAATGCCGTGTGTTATGCAATACACACACATACACATACATGCGCACATACACATGACAAGCTGGGTGGAAAAAATTTTAAATAAATTTTTTTTTTTGCATTGTTATGGAAAAATTCTTGCATACATACATAAATAACACTTGTATTTGTATATGTATTCAGTTCTCTCTCTCTTACTTGATTTTTAATAACACAAATCCGCAACGTACGCAAACGTTATTTGCATAAGTAAACCCATTGTAATCAAAGCATAAAATTTTCCAAGTAATTGTTTCATGTTTTGATTTTATGTTAAAATTTAATATAAAAGAAAAATTAAACATTTCGTCAAAGTCGCTCAAACAATTTTAATTGTTTCCTCCCATTTTCGGCCTGTTATTTTAATCTCTATAATTTATCAATTGCTCGAATAATTTAATTTATTATAAGTCGTAAAGTACATCTTTAGTAATTATAATCATGAAAACATTTACAATTTGTAAACATTGTGTGTGGTTATGTGATAATCTTCGATTGTTTATTTACAATATTATATTAATGACCAAATGGGAAACTCATTCGAAGACAAGAATACACACCAAAAATTCCTTTAACTATCCACCTTTATGAGTAACGTACGAGTTTTGCCTACATTTAGCTAAATACGTCTGTCCATCAGTCTTAGACCGTCGAAACTATATATTTCTAGATCAATAAAGTAGACCAGATTATCTAAGCGCAAGGGGTTTATTTATTTATTTATTTATTTATTCTACTTATACAGGAACTCGACTAAAACAAATGACAATCGAGTTCAAATTACTCTTAAAGTAAATCTTAAATTAATTATTATTAAAACTTAGTATAAGTGTTGATATAGATTTTAACTAAAGATTTGTTTTAAAGGACAGTAAACAGTTGACAAGAAAGCTCGGAATTTGCTCAATGTAACGGATACTTCAGATCAATAGAAAGTTGAATAAAACAGATCACTAACCTATGGGTAACGGAACGCATTAATTATTGAATAAAAAAAAATTACATCACTTGTGACTTCACTTCTCGCTTCTGCTTTGGCTGATTTGGATAATTTTTAATACCAACCTGCGTGCAAAATATTTCAATGTTTTTAGCAAATTTGGCGATCAGGAGAGTGCCAACAACACACATCGCACAGACAAATAGACGGACAGACATGGCTTAATCAATTCAGAATTTCAAGCTGATCAAGAATGTATATACTTTATAGGGTCTATGAAACTTACTTTTGGCTCTTAGGTACATTATGAAAAAAAACAAAATGAGTATACGCCCATCTTACAGTGATGGAAAAAGGAAAAGGTCATATATTAATATATTTTCTGTTTTTTTTTTTCTAAAAACCCACTTTGAAAACAACCTAAACAAATCCATGATTTATTGCCATAATTTCTTACCATAATCTAAGCCAATATGTATTTATATTCTTTACCTAGCTTGCAATAGGTTTTTTAAGTGTAGACCTAATGGACCCTATTTTAATTAATGAATAACCCGCCAATGTTTCTATCTGCAGCAGCACTAATTCTACGCAAACATTTTGTGGATGAATTAATAATTGTGAGAAGTTTGCTTTCTTTTATAAACTTTTTAAAAACTTGGAGATTTCAGTGGTTTTAGTCTTCAAGTCTTCCTCGCGCGCGCGATCCTCACTCAGTTAGTAAAATAGTTATGTAGAACTTAGCTACAATATTCCGGTTTGCTCGCTCTCTTTGGAATTATGAAATTTTCAATTATCTATAGAAAAAACCAAAAAGTTTAAATGACTTAAAAACACAAATAAATGCAAAAATTTGCAGGTTTGGCGACACAATTTACCAGGAAAGTAAAACCAAAAAGATTTCTAAAATAAATGCAAAAAAAAATGAAAGAAACAAAATTCATATAATAAAAGCATTTTCCTAGAAATACGAAATCTTCCTTGAATAAAGAAATGTCAGAAAACCCTGCACCCTACCCTTTAAATACGCACTTCAATGTATTTCATTTTTGTCAAATATTAAAAATCTAATCTATTTTCAGATGAGGTGAGACATAAACTTGATGAATAAAACATTTTATTAACATAACAAATAACTTTTCTACTTACATATATATAAATATATATATATATGTATATAAACGTTTAAAGTAATGACATTGGAAATCAATGAACAATTTCCTTTGGTACGATTTATTCAATTATTTGCTCTCTTCGACTTTGACTTGTTTGTCCTTTTTATTGCAATTTGATCCAATTTGTATCTAAAAATAATATCTTGCCCGCCATTGTTTGCCCTAACCTAAAAGCTGCTTAATTTAATTTCATTGGGCAAAGACAAATAGAAAATGTTTTAGACCACGTCAATTACTATTTTCAAAAGCATCTGTTCGGTTATAGTGGTTTAAAATCGATTCTATTTGATTCGAAGCCATTCACATTTAGCGTTGTTTATATTGCACGCCTAAACCAAAGACAAACCATAGAAAGAAGACTACTGCTAACAACCATTAAATGATTGACAGCTGAATGAAACCTAGGAAAGCCAATTAAAGTATGCCCTCTAGAGCAAAAAGCTTTTCGCTTGATAAATTTTCGTTTATCAGAAATGTTTAGATTAAAAATAGCTTGGTTAGATAATGACAACTCGATCCTAACGGAATCCCAAATTTACGCAAAAATCTTCAAGTGAAATACTTTTCAAATCCGATAAATAAGATGTAAGAAGTGTTGTGATATTGCAACTTTGCAAATTTTTTTTGCACGATCTTTTTTACACGAATTTTAAATAACGCCTTCCACCAATGAGAGTAAATACACTTTCTTTACACGAATTTTTTGTTCTAACATGTATTAAGAAAATTAGAATTTTGACAGAGTCTCACAGAAACCTATGTTTACAGCAATAAAATACAATTGAGAAAATATTATAAGCAGAATTTATTCAGTTAGTGACTTGCTCTACGGCTGCTCTACTACTGGCCATTAATCACGAGCAAAACTCTTCCAATCTAACAGTTGTGCTAAACATATCGGACGTGTGTACCGATGATCCATCCCGTAATACAAGTGAGCGCTTGTTATCAAGTAGCGAGGAATAGTCGAGAAATTGATTTCATTTTCTAATTTCAATTTCAATTTCAATTTCAATTTTTATATGTTGTACATACTTATGGATTCAATTTTCATTGTACACTAATTTTAATTTGTTTTTTGCAATAAAAATGAATGGTTTTTCATTGTTTATAAATGCGTAATATACTTTTTTTGCACGGTTTTTTTGAAAAAAATATATAGAATTTGTTCATCTGACACGATTTTTTTAAATTTTTGGCACATATCCCCAAATTAAAGCATATGTCGCGTGTACTTTTACCACAATTTTTTTGCACGGATTTCTAAAGAATGCATCTTCCGTGTAAAAAAAGAGTTGCATGTGCTTTAAAATTTGTAAAATAATTTGTGGAAAGCAAGCATGTCAACTGATGGTACAGTTTTTGTCCATTTTGAGAGAGGGATTTTCTGAGATGATAAAGTCCATTTTTGAATTTGAACTGTGATGTGATGATCAATCACAAATTGTTACGACAGAATTATTTTCCCTCTCCAAGCATTTGAAGTTTCAGTTAATTAAACGAAGTGAATTTCTTGGCCAAACAAACGGATTGCTAGGCAGACACCTATGATCAAACGGAAGAGTTTTATCCTGATCAAGAATGTAAGCACAATTTTTGCCTAGAAAAACTAGGGAAGTTCTGTATAAAACTGAAGCACTTCTCGATAATTTATTTAGAAACAAAACATGACACTGTTATGTTAAAGTTGTTTTTCTAGTCTTTTATCCAAATTTTATTCTTCATTATATACACATATATATTATATATATGTGCAAACAAAAAAAAAAAAAAAAAAAAAAAAAAAAAAAAAAAAAAAAAAAAAAACAAACAAAAAAAAAAAAAAAAAAAAAACCAAAATCGTTTATTACGTACATCTATTAGCAAGTGAACTGAAGCTCGAGACAATTGCTTGTTGTAAAAATCTACACTTAAACACTTTTACAAATAAGGAAACGTTTTTTGAAGAGTTTTTATCTCTCATTCATTTAACTACGCGAGTGTGAGTTCAGTGACCAAACCAATTGCCAAAATAGCTCTTTAGTGTCCTCTTAACATCTCTATGATAGATTTTGGTTATACGCTTCGTGATCAAGTGTCTTTTAGCTTTGCTTGTCTTCTTCGATTTGGCATCTTTTTTAAATTAACATCTTGTACTCGTACGAAAATTGATATCAAATTGTTGAACATCTGTGACAAAAAATGCTCAGAATGTGAAGAGGAGAGCGACGGACAGCTTAACAACTGCTCAAATGACTGCTATTAGCATTTATCTGCTTTTCAGTTATCGCTTAAAAATGCATATATCTAACGTAACCATTTTGTTTGTTGTTGTTGTTGCTTTAAAGACAAGAAGAAGAGAATTTATAAACGACTGGTTGGTTGTGAAAGCAATTTCAGTCATTTATTGTACTTTTTCTTCTACGAATTTTAAAAAGTCAGTTTGAAAAATTTCGTTACCCCCCCATGAAAAAATTAATCAAATTTAAAAAAAAAAATCGCGAATATTGATAGCAATAGGTTTCAGCAACGTGAAGATGCATACTCGACATAAGTCTTAAACAGATTTTATATTAAATCTTGTAAGCAATTTTAAAATCGATAAAATATTGATACCTTTTGGTTTTCAAAAATATTTAAAATTTTTATTAAATTAAAAATTTCGTAAATATATTAATAATAATAATAATAAAAAAAAAAAAATACAAAAATAGAAATATATTTATATTTATATTTATATTGCATTGTTATACTGTAGAGAGAGAGAGAGAGAGAGAGAGAGAGACAATAAATTAAAACATTTGACATTTATTGGAAGGATTTAATGTTGAGTTCACTTGGCAATCAAATGTATTGGAAAATTCTGGAAAATTAGCTAAAGAACCGATGACTCTGTAAATTTCCGGTGCACGTATATCTAATAAAGCAATTTTCTCCTTAAACACATTATCGGCATCGTTGCATAAAAACTGAGCAAAGCCGAGGAAAAATAATTGCTGACTATTAAAATGCATAAGCGGCAAAGATTCCTGCAGGGTATCTTGACTATGTTCAGCCAACCAATCATTGTAAGCTTGAAAAGCTATACGTATGCCTCCATTGTCTGCTATATTGTCTTGTTGTAGATCGGTTTCCGGTAAATATTTACCATTGTAACGATAACGAGCGTATTGACTTTTAAAGCAAAGTTTACGTCTTTGGAAAGCTTTAGCGGAGACCTCGTCCAACCAGAAAGCACCGTCATTGCTCTGCAGTGGTAACAAATCATCGAAACCATAGATAAGTTCACGAGCTAATAAAAATCCCAAAGTGCCGAATTTTAAAGCTTGTGGATATAGATTGGACCAAATATAGTTGGGTTGTAGTAGAGATATCGGTAATATGATACGATTTTCAGCGTGTTTATAGATCGGCAAATACTGAGGATTGTCATGATTATATAACGGTCCCTCTTTCATATATTTCACTCTATGACTTAGTATAGCTTTAACATTTTGCACGTAATCCAAATCACTTATTAGCAAATCTTTATATATTAAGGAGAAATTGCTATGTTCGTGCGAATTAATGGTCAACTGTAGGGTATCCAATTTCTCTACGGCCAGTTTGCGAGTTAAAGGTGAGAGCCAAGCCAACGAATCGGTTTCCAATTGTTTCTTCAAAATACTTTTAATACTTTGCCACATATTTTCAATGTCTTCTGGCATCTGCGGCATATTAAATCTTTCATAGATGACTTTGTCAATTAGAGATGAAAAATATCGTTTACTTTTAACTAAGCACAACTCCTCTCTCTCCACTAAAGCAATATCGGGATCCATGAAAAACTCTTCAGCCAATTTATAAAGAATATAATTCGCTAATTTTGAAGCGTTTGTATCCTTTAAAATCTCTACTAAATTTTCCTGATAAGCGACAAAGTATTCGTAGAAAGTCATGTTAAGCTTATAACCCAATGCTGTGTTAATAAACTTCATCAAGTCTAACTCAGGCGTATAAAGATTTTCTAAGGCTTCGGGAGTTCTTTTAACTGCTTCGGATCTCAAAAGTTTTTCAGTTTTCAATTCCGGCAAGCCTTTCGCTAAAGCAATTTCAAATTCCAATATTTCTGCACTTATTTCTTCGGCTCTTGTCTCCGGCAGACCTAACAAATTTTCCAAATTATTTTGTATTTGATTTTGGTATCGTTGACGTTGCCAAGCAGTGGCTACACCCAGATAAACATTTTTATTTCCGAATTTCAATTCGGCTGGACCCACAAGGACAGCTTGCGTCGTTGCATTATCAAAATCGTTAATGATTCTCATTTGTAGAATGACATCCAAGCCATAAAGTTGTTGTATTTTACCGATAGCTTGCAACCAATCGAATTCGGTTTCATTAACATTATTCACTTGCTCTGTTTCTTCTATCTCTTCACCCCAAAGAGATAATATTAGACCGAATTCAATGAGTATTTCTCTTAATTCTTCTCTTAAAATTTCTTTAGATTTTCTCTTCAACTGAGTACAAGATCTGTAAAAATCTTTCACTCTTCCAACAGCCAACGAATCTTGCTCACGTTTCTCTTCCTTTAACAGCTTCATTTGCTTTTGTTTATATGAAATTTCTAATAAATCATAAAATGAGGTTTTCCGTTTCTCCGAGCTAGCTGCCGGATAAATTTGAGCCCAATTCCCGCAAGCGTACTCATAAAAATTATCGCAAGCATCCGCCTCGAAACGCATATAATTACGCATTTCGGCCGACTTGGATAAGCACATAATTTTTCGCACATAATCAGTATCACTCTGCTCGGATATACGATGTTCATGCACCTGAACTTTTACTGATGCCTTACCTTCGACAAGTATTTGATATACATTAATAAATATTGTAAATATAAAAAATATTTGTAATATTTGTCTCATTTTAAATGAATTTACTCTCGTTTGATTGCGATTTCAGTGTTTTACAAAAGCTCCACCGATCCGACGCTGTCCTGTGCACTGTGTGTCGTCGACGCTGTTATAAAATCAACTATTTTTTGTATAATAGATGCCAGCGAATGATGCTTTCCTACCCACGCGATCGCTCTCTTACACATTCACGAATATGTACACACTCGTTATAATTACTCACAAATTAATTACAAACAGCTGACTGAGTAGAGTTCAAAATGTTATCAATTTCAGTCCAGTAATATGCTGCTGCGTTCACAAAACTCATTTCATGTTTCTCATATCACTTCACTCTTCGGTACGAAATATTGAATGAAAAATCGCATATATTTCGTATTTTTTATTTTTATTTTTTTTTTTTTTTTGGGCGCATAAATGTACACATATAGTGAGATAAAACATTTTAATAGAACACTTGTTCATAAGGGTAAGGGTTAGTTAAGGTATTATTATCTTCTTCTTTTTTTTTTTTTGAAAAAGAAAGACTTTGTAGGTAATTGTTAAAGAGAGTCAAGCACTGTTAGACTCTTCATACCTTACATTTTTATATGACTTTAATAAATGTATGTATGTCGACTCATTAGACATATATATATACTTTAGAAAGTTATCGGCAAGGATTTGAAGTTTTGCTTTTAATTTTTTACAAAATTTTGGGCGTGTTCAAGAACAGATAACTCTATGATCTCAATGTATAGGCCTGCATGAAGAGAGTATCGATTAAGAGAGTATTAGGTTTTATCGTCATCTTGCCAGTAGCAAGATTTCAATCAACAGACGAGCGGGTAAATAAATCAATAACTAGATCTAATCAAAATCTTACACTGATATATAGAGTACCACTTATCGATTAAAGTCGATCCCTCGCAAGCATTTCCTGGATTGACAAAAGGAAAATCATTCTTAAGAACTAAATTTTTGTTATTCATAAAATTGTTTTTAAATATTATTATTATAATTAATTTATCCAGAGAAAGAAATTCAAAGACTAAAGCCTTAAAACATTAGCATCCACGGCTATCGGCTTTATTCAAACTCTATGACACTTGAGTTTTGAGTCCACGACCACGAAGTTGTTACTCGAATTCTTGAAATTTATGTTTTAGAATCGAAATACATTTTCGAACTTTAGTTATTCTTACCGACAACAAAAACTAGGAAAATCGAGAAGCGACAACTCGCAAGTTATTGTTAGGCCCTTTAGACCAAACATATTAACCACCAACACCAATTTTCAAACCTAGTCACCAGAATATAAATTTTATTTTCTTTTATTTAATGAAGAAGAAGAAATGTGTGCAAGATCTTCTTCGTTGTCAAAGTTCACGAAAGTATACTTTTTCAAGTTAGGCTTTGTTAGCGGATGGACGCTCCTACTCCAAATATAAAAATAAATTCCTTCACATACGTGAAGAACGTTATGTTACGTTATGTCTGTCTGTTCATTTACAACACCTAAATACAACTAAAAACTAAGTCACTTGAAATCTGACTGAACTGCTTCCACATCAAAGCAAACGCAACAACATACTCAAGAACTCGAAAAATCAATTTTCCTGTTCGGAAATTTTTTAGGTAAATGCATGGCAAATAAATTAAATTTTGCGCTGATCAAGAACGCGTATATTTGCGCGCGAAAGATTTCTTTTATTGAGTCCTGTGTTAAAAGTAAGCCCTCCCCTTGAGTGTGAAAACTAAATTTTGCGAAAAAAAAAAACAGTGATTAAAGGATTTTAGTGAGTTTTGCGACTTGAAATTTCTTGCATTCTCTCCTGACTCGAGGTCAAGTATGAAGGTATCTGGAATCTATTGAAGTTGTTTGTCGCAAATTTATTTCCAAAAATACTAAAGATGTATAACATAAAATGTCGTGACTCCGTGAAATAATTTAGTTGTAATCTTTACCTTTAACTAATGTATGCATGGGCACAAGTGCTACTCATTTTTCTTAAAACTAAAAGGCGAACTTGTTCCATTTACTTATGAAAAATTATTTCATTGAAATAAGAAGTATTTCGTGAAAAAAAATCAATCGTCGATATTAACGCATGGATCGAAATTAATGAATGGACATTTTAGTGTTATGATCCCTGTTTTCCAAACAAACCTAACCTCATTAATTTGCAATTCAAATAATGTCAACTGCAAAGCTCTTATTAGCATGACATGATGTCGTTCAGCTTATGGGGATTATGGAGATTGCAATGAGAGTAATTTTCGCGGAAATTACGAGAATGTGTGTTTGTTCTTTCAAAGATAGAATAATTGTGCGAGAGCGAAAGGGAAATGGCAACTAGCTTATATATATATACCAGCGAAGTTCATTGAGAACTAGAAAAATTGGTCTCTATACCACATACCTTTAAATATCATTAAATGTCATATCTTCTGTGCGAATACCTTTTCAAGACTTGCTTTGTCGGTATATCGCGCTTTAGATGGTAAGTAAGCAAAATTCATAATCAAAATTATATGCAGATTTTCCACTTGATTTTCTTCTAAGTGTAATAAAATAATTGCTTAATTACTCACTTTCTGCCAGATCTTATTGCATTTTTACAACTCTAGACGTTTTGTTATATTTGTGTCGCACGCAATTATTTTCTAGATCATTTGTTATAAAATCTTATACACCTAATTCTCTTTTTACACGATAGCTACGTTCCCAACAAATACGTGTAAAAAAAATTCGTGAAAAAAGAGAGGATTAGGTGTAAACAATATTAAAAAGTTCTTGTTAGAGTTCACTTAATTTAGTTCGTGCTTACACATTTTAATTCATTAAATATTTTATAAAAAATAGCTTCCACTTTGGAAAAAGGGAATTATATCTGAAATTCATAAAATTAAAAATCGTGTTAAAGCAAAATAATTCGTGTAAAAAAAGAAATTCTTTTTCTTTTGAACACGTGTTAAATAAAATTCGCGTAAAAAAAATCGTGTAAAAAGAGAATTGCGTGTACTTAAAATGTAGACTTAAGGAAATTCGATTTTGCATAAATTGCGTTATTATTTATTACCTTTGGTTTGTTATTTTTTTACTATTTGTTATTGCTCGCTATCCAATACTACGAAATAGGAAAATACCTTCTTCGTACCCTCTGTTTGTAACGTCCGCAAATATGAGTCAAACAGATGGAAAGGGGGACGGATGCACGATCAGATTAAAACTCCTATTCAAATATATATCTCTATATATAGGAAGTCCCAAAAGATATAATTCAGTTCTTTCTTCTTAAATGGATGATTGGATTGATTTGAGCGGCATGTGATTTCATCGAGACGATTTCACATGCCATACATCTCGGGAAATAATTCAATTACTGCATGGGACATGGGACCTCATGTCATGTGCTCTCACGTTTCAGAATATCGATAAAAGAGCCAGCAGCAAAGCTGCGGAGGCCTTTTATCCTATGTACCATTCCACACATAACACACCCTATCCCATGCACATTGCGATTCAGTAAAAACGGTACATTCATTAAATCTTCAGTCAGTCAATCAGTAAATCAGTCAGTCAGTAAATTTTATATAGAAAATTGTCTATTTTTAATTTCAATCTTCAGATTTAGTTTGAGATTGTGTGCGTCTCCATGGGTATTGGGTGTGTGAGCTTTATCAGATATTCGCTCCAAGAACTTACAAAAAATTCAGACGTCGATGGAAATGTGCCTCATTTGAATAAACAAAACATTGAGTAGCAAAACACACAGCAGCTTCAATCATGTATTTCATTGATTTATTTGTACCCTACACAAGGGCATACTATGTTTGTGCGGATGTATGCAACACCCAGAAGGACGTGGGATAGACTCATTTGTTATTATCACTAAATATGAATCGATCTAAACTTGTGTGTCCGCCCGTCCGTCTGTCCGTCTGTCTCTCTTATTTTCTTGTATTCAACCTATATGTCGCAATTTGCAAAGCATTTTGATGACATGTTTTGGCCCAGGGATGAACGCTATTGAAAATTGTTCGAATCGGATCACTTTTTTGATCTCCCCTCTTAGAAATCTATTAGTTTGAAAGGCCGTTATGTTTAACTTATATTAAACAAAGTTGAGTAGGGTATTTAACGATGGGCCGCGTCTCACAATAGTATTTTCATATGTTTCTTCTAACACACACACACACACACGCACACACAAATTGCAATAATTATAGGGTTCTGAAATGCAATTAAAAGTGTATATATATATATATATACAGATAGAGAAAAGAAAAAGATCGAGTGCAAAATTGCAAGCATGACTCAGACCATAAAGAGAGATAGCATAGACAGAGAAAGAGTGGCAGAAGAGTAAATCATTTAAAATGAAAAAATAGCCAGCCGATGGCAGAAGAAGTTAAAGCCAGCTGGCTTTAGTCTAAGCACTAAAGTGATTATCTATCCCCCTTAAGCCTTCATATTTCTTAATTTCACCGTCATTCCTATTATGCGTATTCGTTCTTTTTTGTTGTTGTTGTTGTTGTTGTTGTTGTTGTTGTTTCAGCTCCTCTTTGAAATTGATGTCATTTTTAAAAACATTTTTGTTGTTATTTATTTTATGAAATCACTGATAACCTTCTTGATCTTTTTCAATGAATGAATCCACAAATGCACTTAATACCCATTAAAGAGAGAGTAGAGAGAGGAAAAGCTTGCAATCTATCATCTCATCGTAAAGCGAGCGAATTATTACAAAAAAATTTCAACAGTAGATATTTTGTATTTAAACGCTAAGGTTTAGAAAATAAATTTTGACAATTTTTTGCTATTAAATCCGATCGATGAAAGATCGCGTTGAAGTAAAAATGTTTCAACGCGTTACAATTTTATGCAATTTATTTGTGACGTTGATTCATGCGTCGACATTATTTAGTGGCAAAGATCCGGGATATGTGAATCAAATTTTGCGCTTATCTAAAGAATATGAAATTCGGAATTATCTCAATGAAAGCGTAAATCCTTGCGATGACTTTTATCAATTTTCATGCGGTAATTGGATTAAATTGAATCCCGCCAATACCGCAGAACATATTATAACTGGAATTTTTGAGAAAGCCACCGAAGATGCTGATCGCAAAATTATTGCTGTCTTAGACATTGACGAGACAGCAGCTGAAGATGAGGTTAAAGAGACTGATAAGAAAATCAAAAATCTGTACGAGTCATGCGTAAGCATTGAAACAATACAAAAAAGTTATCCGGAAAAATTAACCGAAATTATTAATGAATTCGGTGAAATGCCGCTTTTAGTCAAAGAATGGAATGAAGATGACTTCGATTGGCTGGCAATTATTGGGAAAATTTTCTATAAATACGATGTACAAATAATAATGGGTGGCAAGGCAATGATCGATTTTAACAACAATTCACGGAATATGATATATGTGGGGCATGGCACGTTTCCATTACAATCGCGTTCAATGTATGTCGATAACACGACTTCTGTCTATCGCGACTTTCATCGTTCAAATATAGCAAGAGATCTTGAAAAATTCTTAGGCATAGATAAGAAATTAAGTCAAGAAGCGGCTAAAGAAATTTTCGATTTTGAAATTGATTTAGCGAAAAGTTTGGCCGATGACCGATCGGCTATTCGTATCGATGATATGTGCACTTTAACGACCGTTGACGAAATGAATCGCAAATATATGCCCGATTTAGATATGAAACGTTTATTAAATATAAGTTTTGGTCATCCGATTGTAGGCGAAGTGTACGAAGTGGTCGAAGATTATCAAAAAAATTTAATCGAAACTCTGAAAAAAACTCCAAAACGTGTTGTTGCTAATTACATTTTCTATACGTTAATAAATGAGTTTACGTTACGAAAAGCAGATACAGTTGAAAAGCAAAAAAATCGTTGCGTCAGCTATGTTAAGAAACATTTTGCTGACGTTTTAGATAATATGGTTTACCGTAAGTACATAAGAAATCATACCGAACTGGATGTTTACTCCATATGGCAAGAATTGAAGACTACGTTTAAAAGAATATTGCTATCGCCTAGACTCGGCTGGATACAGAAACAGACATTGGAATATGCTGCGGAAAAGATGCAAGCCATGCAATTGGAAATAAGTTCGTATAGTGATAAAAATTTTACAACCGAATATAATGATTTGACGATAAATCGTGACGATTATGTGAATAATTTAAAGCATATTAAGTCATTTTTTGCCCAAAGGGATAGGAAAAAGATGTACGAACCGCCCGAGACATTGGACGTGGGAGAAATAATATCGTATACACCGGTCAATTTACTTTTAGAAAATAAAATAAAAATTCCTGTCGCTTTATTGCAACCTTATTTTCTATGGTCTTCGGTTTATCCCAATGCTTTGAAATTCGCAACAATTGGTAGTTTAATCGGTCATGAAATTATACATGGCTTCGATGATATGGGACGTATGATCGATAAGTATGGTAATAGTAAGATTTGGTGGGATGCGAGATCGACAGAAGCGTTTAATGAACGCGTTAAATGCTTCATCGATCAGTATCATCAGTACAAATATGGCGGAATTGCTTTACCTGAAATGCCCAAACAATCGGAAAACATCGCTGACAATGGCGGTATACGGTTAGCCTATGAATCTTATATTGATTGGTATCGGAGATCTGCCTCGAATTCTACCGTCGTAAAATTGGAGAAATTCAATCATTTAAACTACACTAATGAACAGTTATTTTTTATTAGTTACGCTCAATTATGGTGCAGCGATGCCCATCCTGCCGTACTTAATATGCAATCATCGGATATTCATGTGCCTAATAAATATCGTGTTATTGGTTCGTTATCAAATTTCGAGGAGTTCTCAAAAGCATTTAATTGCCCAATTGGCAGTGCCATGAATCCGGAGAAGAAATGTATAATATATTGAATGAGTGAAAGTAAATAAAATAAAATAAAATAAAATAAAATAAATATAATAAATGAAATAAAATGAGATTTAGTTGACTTACCGTGTGTTAGTATGTTAATCGTTTCGTTGTGCCAGTAAAATAAGCTAAGTAAACAGCCCTTGAACGTTTGTAGCGGACGGTAACCCTTGAGTACATACGGATTGAATTGTAAATATTGAGGCATATCCTGCCATTGCAGCAATTCGGATTCGAGTAAGCCGGAAATCGATGACGATTTCGTTGGTGATATGGTGGCAGGTGTAGCTGTTGTAGAGGCAGGTGTAGTTGATGCTGGTGTTGTTGAAATTGATGAAGTTGTTGAATTTGTAGTTGTATTTCCCGATGAAGACGATGTACACGAGGTAGAAGAAGAGAAAACGGATGATGGCGATTGTTTTAAATCAACGGAAGTAACGACAATTGGAAGCGTTTTAGTGTTAATAGACAGCAGTTGTGTGCTTTCCCTAATTGTTGTTGTTGTTGTTGTTGTTGTTGTTGTTGTTGTTGTTGTTGTTGTTATAGTTGCTGTCGATATTGATTGATTTTCTTCACCTTGTGAATGTGATGAAATCGTAATTGCTTTGGTGTTTGCTTCTGGTTTAAAGGCATTGCCATTACGCACTAATATCGGCGTATTAATCACAGATGATGTCGTTGATGCGGAATTCGAGTTCGAATTGGATTTGGAAGATGAATCGGAACTATTCGCCGTATTGCACACGTTCTCATCTAATTCATCTTTTATTATGATGGCAGCGGTAGCAGCGGTAATTATGGGCAATGGTTCGACCTTTGGCTTATATTGCTTTGACGGCGATGACTGAGGTGATGGTGACGGTGTCACTGACATACATTTCACATTGCTACCTAAATATTCATCACTTTCCATATAATGAACCGAGCCATTTGTACGATCCATCATTCCGATGGTATGAGAGAGATTGGCTCGATGGCGTAATACATTTGGCTCTTCTCCATTACTAGCACCAGCCGCTGTGGTGTATATATCAACATTTCTAGTTGCTTCTAGCGATGTCGTAGTCGTTGTTGTTGTCGACTTAATGCTGCTGCTGCTGCTGCTGCTGGTGCTGCTGCCTTTACAATCGACAGCAGTTTGCATGATTTTTGCTCTTCCTTTTTCTTACTCTTTTCACTTAATATTTAAAAGGAAAATTCTGAAAGAGAAGAATATAAAAACAAATCACACACACACACACATTTAAAGAAAAAAACATTACGGATGCCGACTGATTAAATAAAAAAATAAAAATAGCGTGTTGTTAATTATTATTTTCATGGAGATTTGCTCCATTAAAAGTTGTAAACGTGCAATTTTAAAAAGCACTTAATGAATATTAAAGTAGTTGATATGACACCTGCAAAACAGGACAACAATGTTAGTTAGTTAGTTAGTTAGTAAGTTACTGGTAGATGGCGGCTGAATTTATTTCACAAAATGTTAATTGCTTGAATGTACGTACGTACGTCCCACTCAGGGGGTAAGTGCTAGTATAGTCAGTCGCCTTGCAAAAGTAATAAATGAAAGAATGTTGCGCTGCTTCTGCACTTTCACGCTTTCAAGATAGAGGATTATTTCTGCTCAACGGTTCTTAAATACTAAAAATAGCAAAAATTTAATTTAATCTTTGACACGAACATTTTCTTTTCTTTTGTTTCTTGCTAAGGACATGTCTAATATGTTGTTCATGAAAAACAAACAAAACACATTCCTAGCACATTGCATGTGGCACACAGATTTTTTAATGCTACGGCATTACGGTGTGTTTCTTTGTGTCTGGGACATACATGCGTTTGATTAAAGTTACTTTGATTTTAACTGTTAAAGTCTCATGTGTACAAATATATGCGGCTTACGATTAGAAGAATAGACAACGTAGCTTGTGCATTAGGCCTCTCCAATTAGGCTAGACGATGGCCCTTTGAGAAGATGGGAAGTCAGAATAAAATTTCTGTTTGATGTGTGAATGCAGCAGCAGCAGTGAGCAACTTCACATTAAGCACTTTGAGCACCTACATCCTTACATCTTCGCAGCCGGTATGCGTAAATGTTAAAAAAGCACTGCTCATCATATTAGCTATGAAACGACGTATGGACGGACGTAGAATTATTGTATGCTACTTTTATTCTTGCCCTTGTAATACCAAGGAATTCACAAGGGAGAGGCCACAAACAATCGTAAAAGTACAGCTGTCGAGTAATGTTGGAAAGGAAAAAAAGTTCAAACTTGAAATTTGACGTTTATTGTTTTAACTGACGGAAAGCGGAAAGAATAAGAAAGCGCATTACCTACATTCACCGCCCCAAGCCCTTTTTTTTAATTTTTTTTTTTTATTCTGGTTGTTTATAGAGGGGTAACTCTTCCTATTACTATTAAGGGCAAATTACGCTTCTCTATGGCCTATCGGCACGACTTCTACCCAATCGATTGAAAATTTACCGCTAGTTAGATATGTATACAGTTTGTAAAGTCTCTGATGAGTATTCCTGCGTGCTGATATATTAGTTTCGGCTAAGGATAATTTTCGAAGTGTTACGATCACTGAAACTCCGATTTATCGCTCATTTAGGAAATTTCTATAAAAAGTTTTTCGTTTAGTTTCGTAAAAGAATTCGTTCCGTTTTTTTTGATAAAATTTAACTTTAGTTAAAATATACTCGTTACAAAGCTTAATGAGCCATTTGTCGAGTACCTTGTAGATACTATCGCGGTGAAAACTTGTCAATTTGTAGGGGAAATAGCCATCGATCCATTTTCGGATATCTTCAACTTTTGCGAATCGCTGACCTATGCTAAATTTGATTGGATCCAAGTCTGAAGAAAATGCCGGGCTGCGATAAAGCTGCTCAGCCTAAATAGAAAATTATTTTTTGATTGATTTTGCAGAAGACGGACGGACGGACTTATGCGATTTCCATGACTAGGTCTCGAAAACCAGTTTTGTAGCTTATTGCATTTTCATTTCAAGCCAACTGAATCATTTCCGTACCTTTAGCTGCACTTTTTTTCCACATCAAGCCAGTTAAAAACCCAGGAAAAGGCAGTGCCGTAAATGACATTCATCTCTTTAAGCTTTGATAGACACTGAACGACAGCTTGTAAACGACTGAATTTTACATCATTCGTAGTTATCTATATCTGAAATTCCGCTAGAATTGAACGCGTCAGGTGCTTTCTAGAAAGGGACTAATCTCAGCGAAACGAATTTATTTGCACACCTAATAGTTTGTCTAGCCATTGTAGTGAAATGGAATGTGTTCTGCTATTGTACTTTTAAGACCACCATAGGATGAGCCACTTCCTAGTTATAATTAGTGAAGGGTCTCGCATTCCCAAGGCATCGGTTTAATTGTAAGATTTTACTACTACTTGCAAGTTGCACGTGCACATTTTCTATGAATCCATTGGTGCTTTGAAATTGTATGACAAAGAGGAATTTTTACAAAGGTGTGACCTTGGTTGCAAGACACAAAATTAGAACTAACATGAGGCTAAAGTGAATACTATTTTACACTCTCGATTTTATCTTTTTGATTTTATTTTCCAACATATCTTTGAAGATTCGTTTTATTTAATACCGTAATCTCCGTAATTAATGGTGCAAAGTTCATAGGTTTGCTCCCCTTTTCTGGGAGACCCATATATGTAATTCGGTGTACAGTAGAGAGATTTCAAACTCCTATCTATAAATGTAGCCGACGGTATTCTTTACTTCTGATGATGTTCTGACGATGTTCTTGGAATTTAAGAGGTTTCGAATAGCTTCTATAATCGATGTACTGTCCGCATAGGAAGTAGAACGACAAGAACAAGCATGAGTACGGAATTGAATCAACATTGAATAAGAATCACTTTCTATTTAATTGAGGAGGTAAAGTTATTTGCGAAAAAAAGAGTAAATTATCTCAACCCCAGCTGCAAAGGGTCGACATAAAGCACTGCATCCATACATATTAGGGGGACTCATAACTAATCAATGATTTTGCATTCATAGACAAAATGTTTTTCTGAAAAGACATTTTTATTTTTTAATCGTTTATGTAATCACCGTCGTTTGAGATGACTTGTTGCCATCGTTCCTGCAAAAGTTCAACCCCCCTCTTGAAAAAGTGTGGTGGGCGTGACTTAAAATATAACTCAAGGTGCGTTTGGACATTGGATAAGAAATTAAAATTTTTATTTCGTAATGAATGCCCCAGTGACCTGAACAGATGGTAGTCCGACGGTGCTGGGTCTGGAGAGTATGGAGGATGCGGCAGAAGTTTCCAGCCTAACTTCCTAATTTTCTCTAGAGCAATCTTCGCTGCATGGCCTTTATTTATTGGTCTCAGACAACAGGTGTGGAATCCCTTGTCTATGTGCTTTGCCAATTTCTTTTAAATGCCTTTGCACAGTGGACCAGGTAGACCCAAGGCTTCTTGATAGCTCCTGTATAGTTAACCTTGGTCCGGATTCCACTAGAGATTTTAAGCTGTCGTTATAATTGAAATAAAATAATTGATTAGTTATGGGTCCCCCTTATATACGTATATATATATATATATAATAATAATAATGTATAAGAGGATAACTTGTAACGAAAAAATTTGTTGCTTAAAGACATTAAAGAATTTTGTTTAAAATTTTGTAAATTTTATTGCCAACGAATCGAATTAAGATAAATGACATAAATTTCCACTTTGCAGATGTTTCCTAAACATATTGGCACAAAACAATAAATAAATAAATAAAGAATTTTCTTTGGCATTTTCAAGGTTTCCTGCTAATAATAAAGAAACTTGAAAGCAGACAACAAACAAACAAAACTTAGGTAATTGCTTGCTTACATTATTGAAAGTATTTCAAAAGGCTTACCGCCTTTTCGCAATACACACACACTTAAACAATTTATCATAAAAAATTTTGCTTTAGAAAATTCGATAAACGTTTTCAAGCAAAAATTTTACAAATTAGATTAAATTTAACTAAAAAAGAAGAGAAATTATCAGGTTAAAGCATAACATTTAAACCATTTAAGGGAACAATTGCGTCTTACTTTCATGCACATGCACATGAATTTTTTATATAATAAATTAAATTAAGATCTGAAGCAAAGAAAGGGCTGATAAATGAGTTAATTTGCATACGTTTGCAAATATTACACACATAAGCATAAATCTATTTTAAACCAAAGAAAATTTTGTTAAATATTTTGTTTTCAAGCCATATGCAGGCCTTTTTTTTTTTCCAAGAATTATTCAATTCTTATCATAATATAAAAGCAATAAATATATTAATGCAACAGATAGATGCATGCTTTTACATGCTTACATGGACCCAACACATGGACTCACATTTAAGCATAATATAAGTTAAAGCTAATCGTATAAAGCGAAGATAAGGCCATGAAATATAGACATTTATGAGACAGTGTTCATCAGTGTTTAGTAGGGGAAATACTTACTTAAATGTCGAAATGTGTGATGAAAATATGTTCTCATTCTGGCAACGATTCTGATCTTTGCCAAAATTAGGAAAAAGAACCAATAGTTTTCTAATCTAACTCTAAGGCGCTTTGCCTAAAGCTCTAAACTTGCTCCGCCGTATAAATCTTCAACTAACTAAATGGGCTCAACAATTCATCTGACATTATCCTGTTAGTATTTGTATAAAAAAAAATACACATCTACACATCTATGTGAGACAATATTTGATCATAAATTAGAAGAAAAATCCAAACGTCCACATATACTCCATACGAAAAATTCTATAAAATTGTATAGAGAGAACTCAGTAAACTAAAAACCACGTCCACATATACATTCCGATCAGTTATATGTTTTATAAGCATCCCATACATGAAACAATATTTGATCATAAACTAGAACAAAAATCCAAACGCTCACATATACTCCAGGCGTAAAGTTCTATAAAATTGTACAGAGAACGTATGGCATATAACTCAGTAAACTAAAAATCACGTCCACATATATATTCCGATCCGTTATATGTTTTATAAGCATTCCATACACATCTATATGAAACAATATTTGATCATAAACTAGAACAAAAATCCAAACGCCCACATATACTCCGTGCGAAAAGTTCTATAAAATTGTATGGAGAGAACTCAGTAAACTAAAAATCACGTCCACATATATATTCCGATCAGTTATATGTTTTATAAGCAAACGCCCACATATACTCCAGGCGAAAAGTTCTATAAAATTGTATAGAGAGCGTATGGCATGTAACTCAGTAAACTAGAAATCACGTCCACATATATATTCCGATCAGTTATATGTTTTATACGCATTCCATACACATCTATATGAAACAATATTTGATCATAAATTAGAAGAAAAATCCAAACGCCCACATATACTCCAGGCGAAAAGTTCTCTAAAATTGTATAGAGAGAACTCAGTAAACTAAAAATCACGTCCACATATATATTCCGATCAGTTACTGTTTTATGAGCAAACGCCCACATGTACTCCATACGAAAAGTTCTATAAAATTGTGTAGAGAGCGTATGGCATGTAACTCAGTAAACTAAAAATCACATCGACATATATGTTCCGATCAGTTATATGTTTTACAAGCATTCCATACACATCTATACGAGACAATATTTGATCATAAATTAGAACAAAAATCCAAACGCCCAAATATACTCCAGGCGAAAAGTTCTATAAAATTGTATGGAGAGAACTCAGTAAACTAAAAATCACATCCACATATACATATGTTTTATAAGCATTCCATGTGGCTGAAAATGGTTGGTATTTATGGAATCCAAGTTCCATAAATGGCTGTAATTTTATAACGTAAGTGTTTAGGGAAATAAATACATTTTTGTGTTCAACTTAGAATTAGTTACCCGTTTAGTGCCGGGATGCATAGTCATATAGAAACTGAATGAAGACATGAAGACATGAACACTTTAACCTTTTAAACCATACAAACATTTGCTCTAAAAGTAACGTCTTGTTACGTATCAAGCAAAGTAAAAGTCGTACGATGGACGAAAATGTTATTTTATTTTTAAATTCGACAAAAAATACAATTTTCATAAATTTATGATACGAAAGGTATTGTGTGTGACTCGTAATTTGTTTTCCATGTAAATCAGTTATTAAAACTGACAACTTTATGAACACGTCTAAGTTTGTGTGTGTGAATGCGAAAAGCAATATCTGTTAGTCGTTAGTCGTGTTTCTTCAGCGCTTCGTTTACGACATGGAATGCATAAATTTACAAAACTTTCGTATATATGCGAGATAACAGCCTAGCTAGCAGCCTGGCTGCACTCGCTTTACATGAAAAGCAAAAGTTTTTTCAAGCAAATTGTTAACTTCGCAGTGGGTCAATTTGTCCAACTTGTGTATGAAATCGATAACAGCAACGTCTTCTTAGTCTCTTAACAAAAAGTCCCTCTACTGGAGTTTAAGATTTTTACTGAATTTTTCTGTTCAAGGACGAGTGAACACATTTACGCGTGATTCAAGAATCACTCATTAAAAGGCAACTTTGTTTTCCAATATATTTGCGAAATTTTTCGCATTCATTAACAAAATCTGAAAATGTAATTTTGCTTTACTTGAAACAATAACAAATTTTTTTTACATCTCAGTCAGTCAGTCAGTCATTTATTGTGCATGTTGAGCAGTTACAGTAGTAAACAATCATTAATTTATAGACATTTAAGTCTTTTGCTTTTACAACAACAAACAACAGTTGATTTATGTTTGTTGACGCTGCTAACAGCGCACGTTAATAGAGAATTTATTAAAAAAAATATCGAACTGAGATTATCTCAGTTTTCAAAAATAAAAAAAATTTGGTTTTCTCGTTATTGCTCGTTACTCATGAACCACGACGACATACAACGATAAATGTTGGCATTTATTTTCTATGAGCGGTCCCGTAGCGCTTCGCTTTCACAAAAATGAAAGAAATCGGCCGCGCCTATCCAATATTATAGAATATTAAGCCATGACTCTTTCATCAAAAAGTTCGCAGCAGAGACCACACAGAGATTGCACATTAATTATGAATCAGTATTAGGCGATGATGGGTACAAAAAACTCGCGATCGCGGCCGAATAAGATTTTCTTCCTTTTTATTTTTATTTATTTTGTGAGAACCCAAAGTCGTCCCTCGTTTTGGGCTCACGGATTCCCCGTCTCTGGAGAGGAGAAGGAAGTGCTAGTTAAGGTAGAATAGGAGATAAGATAACTTAAGAATAGATTAGGATAGAATAGGAATAGAACATAGGAGTAGATTAAGATAGAATAGGAATAGAATAGGGATAGTTTAAGTATAGGGTAAGAATAGGATAGAGAAAATTAGTTTAAGCAGTCGTAGTTAGGCTTTCGAGCCAGTCAGTTTAAACGAGTTTAAGTTCGGCTTCCGAGTCAGTGAGTGGTAGTTAAGCTCTCGAGCCAGGGAGTCGAGTTAGTTTTCATGAGCATCAAATAGAAGTGATTGAGAGCAAATGACTGTTAAGATATGAGAATAAAATTTATAAGTCCTGAATCAAAATTCACTAAATGTAATGAATTAAATAAAGCGAGGAATTAAGTCGCTGCGAATATAAATTTTCTTGTGTTTTTCCCTTCCCTGGGCCGCTGAGCTGAGCCCCGGCCAAAGGAAAGGGACGAAAA
>KK502567.1:473240-483324 GCA_000688735.1 Glossina austeni
TGTAAGCATACTTTTTTTTTTATAAAACGCTCTCCACTCTCATAAGCGGCCTCTAGCGTTTCTCAACAGCCAGAGGAAAGTAAATGTCATGTAGTTTTGAACGGGTAAGAAAACCAATAAATTTGCCATAAATTTGAAGCCAAATTTTGCTTTTGAAATTTCTCTCAATCACAGGTCAAAGTTGTTGCTTAATTGCTTAGTATCGCCCTTTGAAGAATTGGTTGCAATAAAAAGCAAAGAGCGAAATGTTAACGTCTATGTCTTCCCTGACCAATGATTCCTTTCACTTAAACGAAATATATGTGGACTTGCTTTTCTTTCTCTATTTAAGATATTTTCATTTTACATAAATCTCTAAGAAATGTCTAAAAAGAATCGTCGTCAATATATCAAAAGAAAGAAGAAGAAATGTATACATAAAAGAAAATATTAAATTAATTCAATCGTAAACTTTTTAAAGCAAGTTAAGTTAAATTGGTTTTCAGTTTTTTTCCAATTCAAAGGAAACCCAATTCTACACATTGGCTGATAAAGTTAAGCTACTTTACAACAATAAAGTTGATTGATTCGCTTATACTGTTTGTAACAACAAGAAAGACGCAAATAAAGTCAGACAAAGTTAAGATAAAAGCGATTTTAAGTATTTTTCATTTTCGTTCGTCTATTCGTTTTTGAAACTTGAAAAATTTACTAAAAAAAAAAGTACGCAAATCTTACGCATATTCACGCAAGTCTTGGATGAATCTATCAATCAGGCAAAGTTTCAAATTACCGGTGACTACCTAACTGTACTGTGGTTCCATCTTTAAAAATTTTAAAAGTAATATTTATTACAATTATGTTTTATTTTCATGCTCAAATTGCATAAAACCTTTTTTTTCATTTAACATTTTTTCGAAAAAAAGGTCGAGCAATTTATTTACATTTTGGTCATATGCGCGTTCTGTGGTGTGCGGTCAGGTCATCATGTAAATTAGTATAAAATTTCACATCATTAACATATTTTCTTCGCATTGCTTGCTGCCCAATAAAAAAAGATATATATATATATGTATATATATACACATGTATATATGTATTCCATTATTGTTCTACTGCAACGATGATTATTTACATCAATTATTGTGCCACAAACATCACCCATAGTTTCCGTGCTAATGGCTCTAAAACATTCGTTTTTATTGCTCCTGATAGCCAAAGTGTTCCTACTGTGGATGATTAATTAAATTGTGTACGAGAAGACCACATAATATTATCCATCTGTACGGAATGTGTTTGTCAGTTGTAGACAATATTCAAATTAATTTGCTCTTCCTTGTAGGGTATAGGGTTCAGGGTAACATTAACGACGTGCTCAAAGTGATAAAGTGAAGCGAATTGATATCCTGTACTAAAGAAGAAAATGAAATTGAAACCATTTGATATAAAGATTTCCTTTGTAAAGCGGCAAAAGGAATACCTTTCCCTCAAAAAAAAGAAAGAAAGAAAGACCAAAATTCTTAAAACAATTTATTAGGGCGGCCCATAACTAATCAATTATTTTATTTCAATTATAACGACGGGGTAAAATCTCCAGTGGAGTCCGATCCAAGTTTAACTATACGGGAACTATCAAGAAGCCTTGGGTCTACCTGGTCCACCGTACAAAGACATTTAAAAGAAATTGGCAAAGCACATAGACAAAGGATTCCACACCTGTTGTCTGAGATCAATAAATAAAGGCCATGCAGCGAAGATTGCTCTAGAGAAAATTAAACAGTTAGGCTGGAAACTTCTACCGGACCCTCCATACTCTCCAGACCCAGGACCGTCGGACCACCATCTGTTCAGGTCACTGGGGCACTCATTACGAAATAAAAATTTTAATTTCTTATCCGATGTCTAAAGGCACCTTGAGTTATATTTTAAGTCAAGCCCACCCCACTTTTTCAAGAGGGGGGTTGAACTTTTGCAGGAACGATGGCAACGACGGTGATTACATAAACGATTAAAAAATAAATATAAATGCAAAATAATTGATTAGTTATGGGTCCCCCTAATATATAGAAAAAGAAATTAGTAAAGATTCTCTTCTCTCTCTCTGTCCTGTAGGCAAAGTGTCTTGACTACTAACAGCTCGATGGTCGTGGGTTCAGACTTAGGTATGGGCCTTAGACATATGGTAGTGCTTTAAGACTTTAGTCTTACAATTTATTTCTCTGGCTAAATTAATGGCAACATATTATGAATCGAGTAAAGCGCTTAAAGGGCAGTTTCGAATGACGAAAGGAAGGACGGCGACATTATGACAACTAGAGATTTCTAAGGACTCCTCTAATGGCACTTGCAAGCACTCTTTGCACTCCTGCATGCATTGCACAAATACTTCTTCTGAAAAAGTGATTTTATCTCTTTCAGAAAATCCGATATTTGCGTCACAAAGGCTTAACCACACCACCACAACAGCAAACGCTTGCCAGGTTTATTGGCAAATGCTTATGGTATCAGATTTGTTCGTTAAATGTCTATTTAGATTAACGCGTCAAAGGTAGAAAATTCCAACTGTAAGTTTCATTTACGTCATGCGGTAAGTGGTCGATCCTATTAAGAAACCTTTTGCTCCTCCTCTTAAACAACATCGCTAATGTGCTTTAATTAATTGGTTTTGTTTTGCCAACAAAAGATAACCAACTTTGTACCCAGGTAACTGAAATTTGATTCTGTGCTATAAGTGAAAGTGCATTAATTAATCTTCCCCTAAATAATTTCTAGCAAATGGTATGTAATTCATTGGATTCATTAGATCTATCGATTTTTCTTTTCTTTTCTTTTTTCTGTTTTTGTATTTGTTTTTCGTGCGTTAGAAAAAGGACGCTTGTATCGAATAGCAAAAATGCATCCCGACACAGCCCTAATTAGCATGAAAAATTCAATCGACTTAAGCTTGTCTGTCTATCTGTCCTTTTTTTTTAAATCATAGCTACTATCTTGAAACTATGTCCAGAGAAAGCAAAGTTGGCCTCAATCTCTTGTTTTTTACTTTCATCAGAATAAGTACAGAAATTATTTTGAATATCCATCGTCGGTGGATATCTTCGAAACCATCAGACAGACAATCCCTTAATATATTTCTCAATTTTTGTTTTTTGAAAGAAAAAATACGATTATTTAAAAATATGTTAAGCGATTAACTTTTTTTTAATTCAACAAAACATTGGAAGAATAATATAGAAAACTATTGTTGTTTTAAGATTAATTAATTATCTATGAGATGGTAAATCGTTCAAAGATTTATTTTCAATAAAGCATATATCGTATATTAACGGATTTTCAGATCATCAAACGAACCTTTGTTTTCAAAAATAATTAGAAAAATTTATCAAAGATTTTTTTTGTTTCAACGGCAGATAATCTCGACCGATCTCGACCGGTCTCGACCGTTCATCTTTCATCTTCGTTTTTTTTTTTTCTTTTTTTCTCTCATTTAAAGGCTAAGGCCAGTGTGAAAGCATAAAAAAAAGAGGTTTCTTAACGTTTTTATGGTTTATTAACACATTTTCAGATCATCAAACGAACATTTTTTTGTTTTTAAAAATAATTTTAAAAATTTATCGAAGATTTTTTTTGTTTCAACGGCAGATAATCTCGACCGGTCTCGACCGTTCATCTGTCATCTTCATTTTTTTTTTTCTCTCATTTAAAGGCTAAGGCCAGTGTGAATGCATAAAAAAAGAGGTTTCTTAACGTAATTGATAAAAAAAAAAAAAGAAGAAAAATTATTAAAAAACTATATACAAAGCAATGCGATATTTTTGCGGTTTAATATTCATTTCCGGATATTAAGGATATGAGTAGAATTTCGACCGAGACCTGTTAGTTAGTATTAGTAAAATAAATTGCTCATGTTAAACACACACACACAGCAATATTGTATTTAATTTATAGACATGCATATGTATATTAGTAAAACATGATAGTTTAACACACAGAGCCACAAGCGAAAATCGATACCAATAAGTTTTTTCACATTTTCCTCATTTTCTACCGTGAGTCTTGTCCGTCCGTCGCTCGCCTTTCAACTTTATGAACATTTCGTATTTATTTCAACTATAAAATGCAGGTTTAATCTGTTGATAAAATGTTATGCATGTAACTAACTATGCATGGATGAATGTGCACAGACGTACAGATGTATATGTACATTGTATGGATCGCATTCAGAAGCACAGCGCATATACATATACACTACTATGCGTGAATACAAATTCAAAATACATTCTCTCTCCGAAAGCATACAAACACAGAGACAGATATATATATATATATACAGATATATGCCTAAATTTATAATTTTCTATATAAATATATGCATGGTATAGGTAGATGAACACAGTATACAGTTAGGTGGGTGCATATGAATTCACATGTAGTTCATTATGCGGCTTATATAAAAGTTTGTTGCATAAAAACAAAACAAAAATAATAATAATAATAATAAAAAAGATTTAACTTTTCATCTTTTAATTAACGAAATCCAAGCGAACAACAAGTGAACGAATTATGAAACAAGCAAGCAAACAAGCAGGCAAGCAAGCAGGCAAGCAAGCAGGCAAGCAAACGAATTGCATACAACGAAGCGTAAAGATTATGTGTACAAGTTGTTGTGCTTTAGAGAATTCTGCATCCAAACCTTTTTCATTCAAGTCATTTCAACGTTCATTCGCCTCCTTTCTTTTACTCTTTTACTCTTTTTCTTTTTTCTTTCTCTCTCTCTTTCCTTTCTACTATGCATACCCTTAATAGTGTGTGCAGTGAAAATAGTTGAATAGTATGTACGGGCGCGTTCTTTTCAGTTTGTTAAATGCAAATTACCTTTTATACTGGAATGCAAGTATGTATGTATGTATGTATGTATGTGTATGTAAGTAATTGCCGAACTTAACAATTTATTTTAAAGAATAACAAAACTCAGCAATATTGTGCATTATGTGCACATGCAGATGGTCTGACTGCTTGTAAATACATTTCTGGGAACGTATGTCGGTATGTGTGTAGTGACTGTAAATACATTTCTGATTATTTAATTATGGGCATCGATTTTTTTCTTAATTTTATATTTCATTTCTTTTTTCGCCCTTCCATCCATCATCCATCATTTGATTCCGACTCACTTGTTTTGAATTAAAAAATCACTTGAGAGGCAATTTCCTTTAGAGTGTTGATTGCACGCACACAACAAGCTATGCTATGGTTATTGAAATCTTTTTCTTCCTTCTGTTCTTCTTTCCTTTATCCTTCTGTTCTTATGCTTTTCACCCTTGCCTGCCTGCCTGCCTGCCTGCCTGCCTGCCTGCCTGCCCAGCGATAGGATCTTATTGATAACAAAATGCAGTTAAACTGCATATATATTCTCATTTTCTTGACAAATTGTGTTAAGTACTTTTTGTTTGTATGTATGTCGACAATGTTTTGCAATGATTTCGGTTTTCTTCTTTGTATTGCGAGAATAAGGTCGCATGTTTAATGAATAAAACAATTCTCAAAATAATAAATGATTGCATTCATTATTTTGCATGGCATGAAAAATTCTTATTGTTACTCCAGTAAACTGTAAACCTCTTCAAGAGGCTCTTAACTTAAATCTTTTAATGAAAACTTCATTTGAAAAATGTGCTGCAAAATGCTATTCAACCTAGTAAAGAATGCGTTTTATTTAGCAAATTAACTGTAACCGTCGGTTGATAGGTGATAATGGGCACAATAAATGCTATTCAAATTTACTCAGACAAAAGCTACGTAAAAGAGAAATAAATTTTGTATAAAAAACAAGTGAAAGCGTTCCTAATAGTAAATCAATAAAGAAATAATAGACAAAAAACTGTTAAAAGGCATATAACTAATGATGAGCAATTGAGAAGTGATCACACAGCATTTTGATACCCATCGCCGAAGCATAATAGGTGCATGACTCAATATTTCCAACACCCAGAAGGAAGCTTAATTAAGAAAGCCCACAGAGTATATGTAATTTTTTTGTCAGTATCAGTGCGTACATCCGTCCATCCGTCCATCTGTGTAGTAACTATGGTTAACATGGTCTCTCGTTAGCGAAAATAAATGCATCGTTTGGAAAAATTTTGCGAAAGAATTTTCAAAATAATCCAAACTGTTTAAAGAAGACGCAAACAAAGCCATACATCGATACAATAAAAAGTGTGAACATCTTCCTACTTCCTATTTATTTATTTATTTTTTTTGTTCCTTACTCATACACTGTAACAGATAAAGAACAAAAATTTTCTTACAGACGGACAGAGGGACATGCTTAAATCGACTCGGGATTTCGATGTTGATCATACACAACACATACACACTTTGTGGTGTCCCTGAAACTTGTTTCTCGACTTTGCGAACGTTTCGAAAAATGAATAAATCTTTCATTCTTCGGTGCTCAGTATAAAAACAGAAAAAGTCGGCCACGCTCACCTCATATCATAGATAATATGTAAATGTCGTTACCTGAAATCCTGAAATCTTCGTCGTTAATATTTCCAATCATAAGATATACAATGAAATGTCTTCGCCCAATCCAAGTGAAAAAGTTCACTCATAAATGCTGGGTCGGAGATGTGCGTAAAAATTTGAAAGAATTTAATCCCATTGGACAAAGAATGTGAAACGGATGTGAATTCTTCTTCTTACGAATACATTTACAGATATATTCATGTTAATCGTCCCCCCTTTTATAATAAATATTGTATTTGTAGTGAGTAATTAGGTTGCACACACACACACAAGCGTGTGATATTTCCTTAATTATCGTAATTAGCACAGAAAATGTCACGCCATAAACCAACTAATACGATGAAAGCAGGGAAGCTTTGTATTATTTATTATTATTATTATTTATTATTATTATTATTGCAAAAATTTTGATCACTTTTCGACTTGAAAAAGGCATTTATTGTGGAAAATTGGTAACATACATACGCACATTAATCAAAATACTTCCCATCATTTTTTACAAGATTTCTGTGTGTGGTGACATGGCGATATCATGTCGAAAGAATTTGTATTGGTTTGCCAGCCATCCACCCACACACCGATCTATTTTCGCACTTTTTCACTTCTTACGGACCCGCGTGCCAGACAAGTCACATTACAGGGGTAATCAGGAAGTGCCATGTCTGGTAAGTACGTTGGGTGTGGCAGAACTTCTCATTCGAGTTGCAATAGTGTATCTGGGACAACTCTTGCAACAGGTTAGACAAAAAATGGCGTTCCCAGTCAATTTTAAGCCGTTGAAGACAAAACCGACAATTGGGCTATGATGGAGCAGCCTCACCTGCATAACCCTTTGAACGTGTTTGGTGGGCTTCGGCAGCAGATTCCTTCAAATAAACAACAAAACCAATGAATTTGGAATAAGAATTTTAAACGTCCCATGATTAGGACCAGCGGACGCCGAACAAATCAATGCTATTAAATGAGAAAACTATTAGTTTATGTAGACGAAGGTCCAAACGATCGACTTCAAGCGTTATGTACACTGGTATTTACCCATTTCTTTATCATTTTCACATGAACAAATCACTGATCAAAATTTTTGCAAACACCTAATAATTTTACTTCACACATATTGCATGAACTGAACGCCAGCGAAGAAGCGAGTCTTAGCAATTTTATTATTCCATTTTTTTAGATCCAGATACAATCAATCGAGAATGTTTTAATTGAATTAGTTTGTGTATTAATGCTTATGATGGATTGAAGTGACAGACTGACTGCTGGGTTTCACATCAAATTTTAAAAAGGCCTAAGTTATCCATAACAGTTAAAAACCTAACGAAACAACGAACAATTTTGTGCATTTTATATGTATGGATGTATCCCATCCCATGGAAATATCAGAGAGGAGCATTTAAAATAATGGTGATATGTCAACTAATTCGCCCACAATTAACAAAACGCATTGCAGTCTTTACATTCCCTTTTGACGCATTGGAGACTCAAAAATTTGCTCTCGATAGATATAATTAATAAACTTTTATGTAACTTTGCTTGCTTGACAAAGCAAAACTCACAACTGAGTACAAAAGTGCAAATTTTTTCCTATGACGATCCTTTTATAGGACGATAGGTAAGGCTTTACATTGGGACAGTAAATGCCACTGTATCCTGTTTAGCCAAAATATTACCAAAAATTGCGACCTACAGCACAGGAGCACAGGAGAACAATACGGACAGACAGACAGACGGACAGCCAAGCGTAAATCGATCCAGAAACTAATTCTTAACTGAACAATATAATAGAAGGTGGGGTTATCTGAAGTCCTTCTGGATGTTGCATACATCCACACAAACTTAATGGTGTAACACAGTATCAAAAGTACTGTAGGAATACCATGCTTCTTAGTAACTATGAAAAAGTTCGTGCAGCTATGAATTTAGCGTAAATTCGAGCAAAGAAAAAATTCTAATTTCAAAGGAAGACAACAAGCAGACAAATATCGATTTCGTTATTCCCCATGATCTAGTATTTTGCTTTACAAACTTAAAGACTTATAGGTATCTACTAAGTCGGGCTTACAATTTTGTTTAAAGACTTGAATTTTAATTTTATATTTTCTTCAAAAGGATTCAAAAGTTCATCTGAAAATAATCTTTCCTTATGAAACCAAAAGAGAGAAAAAAGAAAGGGAAAGGTATAGAGTTAGCAGCTAGAGCTGTCAAATTGCAAGAAAAATATGACTTCAACTAAGGCTAAATTATTACAACGCTTAGGCAAGTTAGTGGCTTGGGGTACTAAAAATACGATTTTTCCTTTTAATATTATTTTCATAATTCAGTTGCAAAATAAATGCAAATTAAACGAAGAGTTCAAAACATATACTTTAGACCTTGACATTTTCATATCTTATTATGTCCGGTCTTACAAATTGATAATTTTGATTATTTTACGAAAAAAAAAAAAAGAAACGTACACATCCGACACCGGAATTAATTAAAATACAGCAATGACCTTGACTGCGCATATATTCAAAGCGTAGCGAAGAAGAAACCGCAGAAATCACTTTCACTCAAGAAAAAGTAAATAAAAAAAAAAAAAAAAAAAAAAAATGGAAAGCCGAGGGAATATATGTTAAGCACATGTGTGATATTCGTATTATATGACGCCACATGCATGTGTGTGCAAAATTACATTAGAAACAAAACAAAAAATTGCTTGATAATATTTATACACTTATACCGCCAATCTAAAGTTCAAAGAAGATTCGAAAAAAAAACAAAAACAAAAAAAATAACTTCGTTAGTCTGATTTTGAAGCTCCCTCTTCCACTCCCTTGTGCGTTTGTGGAGCATGTTCCTAATAAATGAATTAGTTTAGCTTAAAAAAAAAAGAAACCCAGAAGATATCTCCGCCAAATTATAGAAAGACTTAAAGTACCTGACTTTTCGCTTATTCTTAGAATTCCGGCAGATGTTACCTGGCGCTCTATTCTTATGTTAATAAAAAAAAAAAAAAATTAAAAAAAAAAAAAAAACTCTAGCAAGTAGCAATAAATCACGTTTAGTGAGAAAATTTATTGAAGCTCTAGTTACTCTGGTTACTTGCTATCCAAGTTAACGCAATTTTCTTTACATATTCATTCTATGCGATGTTATCCTTTTTTTTTCTTTTTTTTTTTTCCTTTTAAATATTTTCTTTGATTTTTATTATGTTTTGCTCTCTGTTCTGTTGTGTTGTGTGTTTACTTTATGACGTTTTCTTCTTGTTTTTTTTTTTATTACTTCATTGTCGCTGTTTCTCGGGTAGCGCGTAACTGTAAGTTTTTACTATTTATATAACATATTTCGTAAACTAGCACGTGCTGTACATGCGATACAAATGCGATACGTACGTTGAATGTGTAACACACATTCGGAAGCACAAACGGAAAAAAAAAAAACATTTAAATTTCGTATTTGTGTGTATATGTTACACTTAGCACTACCAATAGCAGAAAAATGGTACACACGAAATGAGGGCAATGTCGGTTATGTGGCCTATGTACGCTCGCATATGTGTGTGTGCAAAAATTTTTTTTTTTTTTTTTTTTTTTTT
>KK502567.1:523823-546288 GCA_000688735.1 Glossina austeni
TCGTTCGCTTTGTCTCATTTTATGTTTATAGCTTTCCTTCTAGTTTCCTAGTTGTGTATGTTTTGACTGTTATGGCGGCTCTAACTGATTAATGACGTCTTCTTCGTTAAGTTAGCTGTAGTCGTATTTGTAACTGTCAAACTGACAGCTGTTGAACTTATGTGCATTTTAATTTGAATACAACTAAACATTAACATGTGTGCCGTTTTCGCATTTTACTGACTTTGATAAAGTTTCATTTTGTTTTCATTTTATTTACTATTTCTTTTTTGCTATACATTTTCTTAATGATTTTTTTTGTGCATTATCATGAAATGTAAAATTTCCGGGCTTTTGCTTTTTTTTTTTTTTTTTTTTTTAAATCAAGCATATAAGTACAATACTTCTACACAAATATGGCACAATGTGTTTATTATCCGTTTATGGAAGTCATTATTATAAAAACATAAAAGAAAATATGCCCACTAGCTATCAAAAATTGATAACTTTCCGTAATGAGATAAGTGAGAGTGTGCTGTACTACTTATGTGTTGCTCGCCTTAGGCTGTATCTTAAATATTCTCCACCTATTTACGGAAGGAATAATGGGCGTCGTCAAATAAAATTAATAGTGGATGCAAAAAAAAAAAAAAAAGAAAAACAAAAAGTTGTTTATAATGAATATTATTAAAGTGTAATGGCTATAATTCAGGGTTTCTTAAGTAGATAATTAAATTGAACTTTGAAACATTGAAACGTTGAAATTCTTCAGGCGTAATTTTCAACTTTTACACTCACATTTCAGGAAGAAAGTTTCTTTCTTACTTATACCCATCACCAAAAGGTTAAAGATATGCTCATTTTGTCAAAACGCTTGCAAAGCTCATAAGGAAACTTCAGAAAGAGTATATATATACATATATGTTCTTGATCAGTATTAAATTCTGAATCCACTTCCGTTCGTCTGTCTGTCCGTGTACCGTGAATGAAGCTATCGACTTGAAATTTGGCAGAAATATTGGTAACATTTGGCAACGAGCCAAATCGGTCGAAGGACTCGCCTACAATACTACAAAAAGCAAACGCTACGGAGTACGAAATTTGTTTTCGCTCTTTTGCTCATTACTCATAAACAGTAGCAGATAAATCTACAAAAATTTGAACGAAATAATAGCAAAAATTGTTCGCTCCTATCCAATATTATAAAGAATGAAAATTTAGTTCCTTTCTTATTTTATTAGTCCTTTTTCGGTTAATGAGGACGAGGTATAAAAGATTCGGTTACGTCCGAATATAATTTTCTTACTTGTTATTTGTTATTCCATCGTATGGAAGATGCTTATGGAAATTTTACAAAATAGATTTACATTAAACCTTCCGGGTAAACTAAGTCCCTTTGTTATTGGAATTACTGAAGTTGTAAAAGCTAAGGTAGCGCTTAACAAAAGTGATAACCTTTGGAAGTAAGAAAGAATGTTATCCATAACCAAATGTGCAACTTATCAATACACCAAGGACTAAAGTCGAAGATCTTCGTTGAAAAGCTTCATTGAAACCTGGTGCAGTAACTAAGTTTAAACTTTTTTTTTTTTTACCTCTGTAGCATGTAGTAATGTAGTAATGTTTGAATCATTCAAACAAACTTCAGAGATCCCATATGGCATATAAATTCTTGGTGAGCATCATATTCAACCCTTGAATAAAGCTAAGTACATCTGTCTGTCCGCCTGTTCAATATTTAACCTAAACATTCGCCTGGGTGTAAAATTTTACTCATGGGCTTCAAGTTCGGTTTAAGCATTGGAAGCTCTTGCACGCAGAAATGCTTACAATACTGACAACATACTTCCACCTGATAACGGTTGTGATTTCAAAAGCAAATAATATTCGGGTTTTCATTCGCTCCTTGCAAACTATAACAAATATCACGATAAAAATGTTCACCTATGTTGTTCACCATATGTTCTGTAGCTTTTGCACAAAAATAGGGAAAGCCGACCGCGCCCAGTCAATACCGTAAAGCATCGAAATTTTAGTCTTTTCGTTTATTTCGTGTTTTTTTTTTTTGCTTAAGGATGCGGGGGGTATAGAAGACTTAGCCATAGTTTGCTTGCCTAACATTACTATTATTAGTACTAATGCCGTATAATTGCTGCTGTCATTAAACGTAAGTGTGAAATGCGATTAAAAACGAATCGTAGTTTTTCAATCTGCTTAGCTTCACATAAAGCGCGTTGCTGATAATGTTTTTTACTAACTGTTGCCTCCTTACTTGTTCATAAGACTTCAGCATTTGTAGTAATCAGAAATGACATAATTATGCTAACGCATACATAGCGCAGCTTGCAAGCATTTCAAATACCATTCCACGTATGATTGGCCACAGATAACTGAAATTTTCAGAGAATGATATTATATCGAATTAGTTCTATTTTTGTGTCATTTATTTTTGGATTCCTACAAATGGATATAAATGGATGTCACAAAAATTGCCTAATGTATGTGGATTGTGCTTCAGAAGAAATGTTTTCCACGTTTTCGCGATCTAGAGTTTTATTTTGAGAAATGCGTAAGTGATTGAAAACTGTTTCTTCGCTTCTCTTTCCATCTGTTTCACATCTTTAATTAATTTGAAAAATAGCAAGCGAGAAAAGTTGAAATGAATATCAAAATTATTTTGTTCATGTATTTAAGTAATTTTTTTAAGAAGTATATGATTATAAAAATTTATGCGTAAACATGTATTACTGCTTCTTTCTATGATAACGTATTTATTATATTGTTCCGTTGTGTTGTTGTAATGTTCTGCACTTTTTACTATAATATCTCGAATTTTCCACAAGCATTTTTTTTTCCAAACATTGTATACAGAAACAATGAGTTACTGTTTGCTCTCTTCACTTGATATTCTTAAAGCTTGGCTAGAGCGGTAAAGGCACGTTTGACTTGCTTGGTACTATTTTCAGATAAATTTATTGGAGAGAAGAATAAATCGTATTTTTCCAGAGGATAGAATTAATTCTTCATTCATTGCTAAATTCCTCTTTTATTGCTCTAGAAATTCAAAATTTTGCAAATGTTGGGATGATTTATTTAAATAATTATATTTGATCACTTTCGAGAATGGGGTAAAGCTCGCCCTAAACACTTAAAACATTGTAGTAAGGCACGGACCATAATTAAATATCATCTACCACTCTACAGCTACCCATACTTCGACTCTTCAAAATAGCGCTCTATATGGAATATGATCGAAAAAGTGGTCGTCCTATTCGAGCTATTTTCAATAGCGTTCGTCCTCGGGTCAAAACACATTAGTGTACCTACCAAATGTAATCAAAATACCCCACAAATTGTGACTTGTAGATTGAACACAAGAAAGACAGACGGATAGACAAGATTAGGTATAATAAAAAGTGGATCTATCTCCGACAAGCGGATGTTGCACAAACTTAATATATTCTTATACCACAATTGGTGTAGGGATCCGTATAAAAATTCAAAATACTTGGTTCGTCAAAAATCATATTTGCAGGTAATGATCAAATCCAATGTTATATAATGTATGAGAAAGGAATATTTATCAGATCACTATTTAAAATAAGTACAACTTTATGTAATTAAAAAGAAATTTTTAACTTCCAAGAACTCAAGGCTCACGGTCACTGTCATTCCATTCGTCCAATTCGTGCACATTCTACATGTAGATATGCGACTATCGAAAGCCGATCTCTTCCGATTCCGCATTAATTAAATAACTATCTAATGCATATAATTTTAAACGGTCCCCAAATTGCGCATAGAACTCTCATATGCTTACTTCACGGGATGACTACAAAAAGCAAATGTAATGTTTTCAAATGCTTTATGTTATTTCGTTTATTTAAGCGTTTAAAATTTTCTGAACATTTGGCATTCAAAAGTATTTGAAATAAATGCACTTTGCGTACAAGTTGTTACAAAAATATATTCTATTAATAATACCCTGAGTATGCGATATATCAATGCATTTGAGTAGGAGGATGAGGATGACTAGAAAAATGCATTAGTCGACTCCTTACTAACTATGCATAAGTATGCATTCCTTTAGTTGTTGTTCACAGATGAAAGACTAAAAATAGATTGAATTTTTTGAATTTATAAATTTCAGGAATTATTTCAAATCTTATATGAAATAAAAACCACTTTTAATACAATGATCTTCCCTCGTGTTCCGTCCGAAGAACTCATACATGATTTCATTAATAAACTTATGCTCAAAAAATCCATATATATACCCTAAATAACTTGTACTACAAGCATATATATTACGTTTGAGCGGATGTATGCAACACCAAAAAGGAGAACAGATAGGCTCGTCTTTTATTATATCAATCGATTCGTAATCAACTTCTGAAGAAGTAGTTCTAGAAATATGGGATACTTTGCAATCTTCATAAGGACATTCCCTTAACAATTTTTTCACCTGTTCATTTAATCAATAGTTGTTCTATTTTTCAATTTCTACTGAAATTAAGAAATTAAAAACCAATCAAGCAGCATTAATTTCATATCATTAATCAGTGATCCATATCGTTTTGGGTGTAAATGCATGTGTGCACATTCATGTTTAGTGCCTTTTTTTTTTTTTTCTATTCAAACTTGCTTTTTTATGCTTTCTGTGTTTATTGGTACTTTTTTTTTTTTATTGTCTTCAAGCAATTGCTGTTTAAACCGTATGTGGGCACCTCGTGGTATGAAATATTGCATTATAATAATGGAGAAAGAGAAAAACAAAAAAAAAAAAACTCTTACAAAACTGATGTGATTAATACAATTGTGTAAATTACATACACATTATTTAATATGAATTATTCATTCAGCGAAACCCATTGGGGGGGAGAAAGAAAAAAAAAGATGGAGAGAACGAATATTACTATTGAAGCACATATGAAGCACATTCTCATTTCATTTCAAGAAAGGTAGTATTCTTGCTTGAGAAAGCTACCCTCAGAGAATTTGTGGATTTAGTAAACAATTATTTAATAATTTGTAAAAGCGAATAACAACTAAAATATATGATAGCGCAAACAAACAACAACAAACTCCCTAACGATTAAAGGTACGATTGACAGTAGAGACGAGTGCTTTTTCCGATGAGGCAAGAGATAGAGAGAGAGAGAGTGTAGCGTGGAGAGTAATCGTTTTGGCAGTTTACCAAATAACTTTTTCCAATAAGAAAAGAGAGAGGATCTGATTATGCATTTTGTATATGAAACGAATTTGTATATTGTGTCATTAGACTCTGTCGTTCTTTTTTAATTTCATTTTTCCACTTAGTTTGCCAATTCTCAATTCGCTTTAAAATGTTTTCTTTCTTATTTTTTATATGCTTCTAACAACAAGTTTTAATCAACTTTTGTTGTGTAGGGGCTATATTTTGATTATTCTCGCGCGCTCGCTTGCCCTCTCTCTCTCTCTCTCTCAATCCCTGTGTCTTTATATTTACTATACAAACGCTCTCTCTCTCTCTCGTCTCGTTTGGTTTTCTCTGGAAGATCAATTGGTTATTGTTGTTCTTGGCATTGTTGCCACCAGTCCGCCGACACTTGTTTGGAATATTTAGTCTAGTGCTTAAGTCAGTCGATACGTTTGTTTTAAAGCGAATGGTAGTACATATACTATCTCTAATCAGCGGAAAATAATGTGCGTGATATATATACAAAGTTTGAAGAAAAGAAAAAAAAATGCGTTTTCAATGAAACAAAAGTTTTGTTTATATATATATATATATATATATATATATATAAACAAAATATATATGTATATAAACCAAACTTATTTTAATATAATAAATAAAAATTTATTTTTAATATGAAAAAAGTGAAAATTAATGAAAATTTCCAAATGAAATCATTTTTAGAAAATTAGATCATACAAATATCGATCAGAAAGACGATATTAAGAAAAATGTAACGAATACAATATAACTGCATAAGAAAGAAAAAAATAATGAAAAATTTCCGTTTTGAGCTAAAAAAAATAAATAGGTAAATAAAAAAAAAGAAGAGAAATATTAAAAAAAAAAAAACAATTTTCTATGATTTAAATATAAATTATCGAAAAATAGTAGCAATAAAAAATTAGATAATAAATAAACAAAAAAAAGAAAAGTAATTGAAAAAATAAAAACGGAAAATTTGCAGCAGTTAGTCATTAGTTAGTTATAAGTGCTTTTCTGTCGAATCCTAGATGACCATTAGCTTAAGTCAGTTTATAAAAAATGCAACACATTTTTTAATTGCATCGTAGTAACTCGCTAGCGATGGTTTCGTTTTTACCAAACTTTACATCTTCTGTCAATGATTGACACAAAAACTTCGAGGGTTTCAAGTTTTTTCTTTTTTTTTTTTTTTGGCGTGAGCAAATCAGCCCCATTTGCAAATTGTGTGTGTGCACAACAAAATATATTTACGCGGCTTCGAAATACTATCTTAACTTAATTTTATGAACGTGAAAAACAAATAAACCGATGGATATGTGTTATAGGGGTACGTTCTAATAATTATAAAATAAAAAGTGAAATAAATAAAATAACAAAATAATTAAAATCAAAAAGGAATAAAAAAAATACTATAATTAAAAAAGTAAAAATCATAAAAAAGTATAAAAAAATTAAAAATAACATTAATGTATAAAAACTCAAAACAAAATAATAAACAAAAATAAAGCTAAAAAAGTATATAAAAAGTGGAAAATTTATAGAAAATAAAATTATTAAACGGAAATGAAATAAATAAGTAAGAGAATAAATTAATAAACAAAGTATAATTATTTATAGTTGTAATCGTTAACGGCCCAACGTCTTTTTTCCCTTATTATTTAAGAGCGAGTCACTGTCCACTCACTAATCGGCACTGGCAAGAAGCACCGCTAACTGTTTTAAGTTACGAATAGAAGTTTTCGGGTGTTGTATGGCTTGTTAAGAATGAATGAATGAATTTTGCATACATAATTAATTTTCTGCGTATCATTTAATCAAAAACATATTTCAACTGCCCGCCTTACATTCCGAAAGATTTCGACTTTCAATAGCAGAATAGGGACGATGTGACGGACACAACTGAATCGACTATTCGACACTTAATATACATAGTTTGGTTCGCTTGGTTCGTACTTTCAGTCACTACGTCCACCATCCAAATCTAGTATACGACCAACAAAAAGTATTTCTAAATATAACAGAAAGACATGATCAGAAAAATTTTTAAAATCATAGAATAAAACGAGCGAAATATAATAAAAATCAATTTCCTTAAAACACTTTCAACATTTTTCTTGGAAATACTTCTAGTTTTTTTTCTTCATTTCATAGAAATAATTTTCTTATTTGTTTTGATATTCAAATGGGTCTGACTTTCATGTTGGCTACAATATCTTTTTAAGTAGCAGTGTGCTGTTATCATGAAAACAATTGTTATTTAGTAGTTTCATTACTTGTTGTTGTTTTGTTTTCGATAAGATTATAACAGCAGCTATCAAATACTTCCTTGCTTATGTTAGACTTGTGTTATCCGTGCGTGTTGTGCTTTATTTATTTACCCGTTCTTCCGTGTTATTCTTTTTATATCAGCTTTCATTCTTTAATAAATTTTGTGCTCAGTTAGATTTGACCACCTAATCTCTCCCAATGCGCTCAATAAATAATCAATAATAATTAATTTTTCTGCCTTACGGCTCTCACTTCACTTTCAGCGATAAGCTAGAGTTTAATTTCATTGAAAAGTATTTTCATAATGTCGATCGATCGAGTGTTGGGTACGGATGTCTTTTTTTTTTTTTTTTTTTTTTTTTTGTACAGATGTTTAAATTTCTTCTCTAATATGTGTTCATGCGGTTGAGAATTTTTCTGTTTCTAAAAATATACGAATATGTGTTGCTCAGTTAGAAGCATTAAAATATATTGCACTAAAGAGGGAGAGAGCGGAAAAGAAACTACTTGTTGTACTTACTTATAGCATATATATATATACGCTTTGCATTTTTATAGACGAAGAAACAAAAAAAAAAAAAAAAAAAAAAAAAAAAAAAAAGCAAATGAGAAAAATGTGTCCATTTTATGGCGTATTTTACGTATCCACCATCTGATAGCAATACATGTACTTATGTTGAATTTTATGTTGCATGTAAAGTGATGCAAAAAAAAAAAAAAGAAGAGGAAGAAAACTCTATTCTATAGTACGCTATTTATAAAGTAAACTAAATTGGGTCAAAAGACAAAACCGAGAGTATTGTCCGATCTGGACTTTCCCTGAGATTTTTTGTTTATTCTATTTCTAGATTATCTAGATTAGCATCCATTTATTGAGCGAAGAGATGTCGAGGTGCGAATTTTATGCTGACATTTTTTTGGGATTTCCCATACAGATGCATTCCTCCCACAATAATAGATTTTGCACAAATAAATATTAATGTTAGCTTTAATCTGTTTGCCTTTCCGATCTACTACAAGTTTCTAATATTTGTGCCATAAAGAGTTGTATGGATTTATTTCTCTCCTTTTTTGCTTAGGTCCATGTAATGGTTAGTAAAAGTGCATTCTCCAAGAAAAGCCAATTTGCTTCTATAACCTCCTCCTTTTCAATATCGTATGACGACGATACAGTAAACATCGAATTTGAGATCAGGGGTTTCTTATGGGTTTTTAAGAGCCACTGATTCTTGTTTTCGACAAGACATCACCAATTGTTTTTAGTATATCTTTAAGTGAGAGTTGAGACTTTTGCTATGCATAGGGAGATAAAAATCCGAGATCTTTCCCTTCACTCTCTGGTACAATGTTGTTACATAACGATTCAATAGGCGAAGAGCTATAGTGATGATTTCTTAAGCAGAATGGATCGAAACTGTTGAAAGTATTTGCTTTGACTTTTGTCATATGGATTTTTTTTTTTATTGCTTTTGCATCCTTTCTTTGTTTAAGAAAATAAAACCTTCATCTTATCTCAAATAGTTGTTTTAAATACTCAGCCATAAATAAATGATACTATTTAGTGATTTTGTTCGGCAAATCTTTGCTTCCATTATGATGAACATTATTTTGCACACAATATTGTCTCGTAGAAGTATTTATCCGTTGGTCTGAAAATGGCTTAATACATAACACATATTGCAAAAGCATATGATGCATGGACACGAAATTCTATTTTTATAGTGGAGAGAGGAGAAAAGGAAAAAAAAAAAAAAAGAAGAAAAGAGAAGCAGGTCACTATGCGAGAAGTGCAAGCCTCGTTCGTTCAGCTTTTAAATGTGACAAGAAATGAAATCAATGTGTTACGAATAAGGAAAAAGTATGCAGCGAGACTTTTATCGTGTCGCACATGCATAAATGCAGCTTAAAATGAAATGACTTGTGATAAATAGTTCATGGAGTGGTTAAATAAAACAAGAAAAACAAACAAAGAAACGAAGAAATAAAGACAGACGGACAGACAGACAGATAAAATGATTCATTTAAAGACTTTTAATCGTTATTTTGTTCATAAATTTCTTCATTTGACTTTCTTGTGCCAAATAATGCATTCAATCAGGATCATGAGTTCGCGTGTTATTGCGTTGGCTGGTTTTGTCCATTAGTGTACAATAGTTGGTAGTAAATGATAACAGAAACTTTAAACAAGTTGTAAAACATGTCTTGTTCAATGCACTCAATTGCTATAAAAGTAAAAGAAAAAAAAAACTTGCCGGTTTGCCATTTGTAATGCGCTGTTTTGGTTGGTGGGTTTGCTGTTGTTGTTTGGTGGGTTTTGTTACCATGCTTGGCCAGTTTATCTTCTTAGCCACAATTTTGCCATCTACCACAAGTAATGAACGATAATGCATTTATCAATGCTTTTGAACTTGAGTTCACTTTTTATTAACTCTTCTTGATTTGTTTTTTCTATCATGTTTTTTTTTTTTGTGAGTGCCTAAGCGTGTGTTTGTGTGTGCGTTTCTTTTTTTTTTCAAGTCTTCACTTCAGTCACAAATTGTAGGAAAACCATTAAAGCAAGAAATTTTATTTACGCGTAACCTTAACGTCATCAACATCATTATCATCGTCATTATCATTACAGCAGAAAATTACTCAGTAACATGTTTGCAGAGCATTTAAGAGTTAGTCGTTGTTAAGTGTTGTTGATGTGTAAAAATTTAAACAGGATTCCGGAAAACGTTTATAAAGAAAAAAAAAAGAAAAGGAAGACTTTTTTACTTTTAATTATAAAAAATAAAAAAAAAAAAATTATTTTATGTGTTGAAAGTTATTGAACTTCATTCATAGTCGAAAGAATTAACTGCTTGTTGTTGTAAAAGAAAAGAGAAGAAAAAAAGTTGATAAATAATGGTGTGGTTTACAGATTAGTGGTTATCTGCAGCTTCTGTAGGTGTGCACGCACACGTGCATTTCTTCCCTTTACTTATATTAATCAATCATCAAATCTTCTTTCCCTTTTTCTTTCTTTCATTTTTTTTTTTTATTTAAAGTTTTCAAAAGTAATTCGAGGCTTTTAAAGTGAATTTTACTCATTCGCAAATTTATGCAACCTACGCGTATCCAAATGACTTTTCAACTGTGCGTATGTGTATGTGTATGTGTGTATGTATATAATGACCAGTGTTTTTTAAAACTCAAAATATCTTTTTAATCTCTTATGTTATTACTTTTCTAAATCCACATACGTGGGATATGACGATTGTTGTCTGTCTGTCTGTCTTACTTCGACTGTCACGCGTGAAAAAACATTTCGAAGTTCATTCTCACTGCAAATGTATTTCAAGGGATTGGATTGATTGCTACATTTATTTGTTTTTGGAAAATCGTAAACTTGTACATATCCTCTGATCTACCGACGACGAAGGCATCCAATTGAAATCCTTTTAAAACATCGTTTTGCTATCGAAGTTGCTGCGAGAGGCAGAAATTTAATAAATAGTTTCTACATAAGAAAACGAAAGCTATGACGATGAAATAGCGCGTTAAGTGATAGACATCTCTAGATATTTTTAGTGTTATTGTACAGAGAAGAATGAATGTTGAAAACCTATTCAGTTTTATGTTGCATCAAAAATAGATGACGATGCATGTTATGTAAACTTTTAAAGACAACTGTAATCTAATACATCTAACCTAACATGGAAAGAAGAACTGCTTACACAAACATGTCGGCAGATACTTGGAATTTTATTCATAGTTATAAATGTATTGTGTTTTCTTTAAACTGCCTCTGACTTTTCCTAAACATTTGCATAAACAACTTCTCCGGGATTGCTTAGCTAATTAAATCCGCGATAAAGATTAAGTGCCTTTAAAAAAAGGAAAAAAATCAATACAAGTTAATGTAATTTAAGCCAATTCCGCTGTTTGTCTTATTCTTATTATCTAATTCATGCACTTTTCTCTAATCGCTAATTATTTAATTATTTAATTAAAAACTTTCCCATTTAATTATAAGATGTTTTTTTGTATGTTTTGGCATTAACTACCCAATGGTTTGTTAGCTCTTCTCTGCTTATTCACTGATGCGACCTTTCAATTAGCATTTATTCGATTATATTTATTTTATGATTAGTCAAACAAGTTAATCATCGTTAACATTAACTTTTGATTTATTTTAATTAATAAACTAAACGGCTAAATAGTTAACAACATAAAAATGAATGAAGTTAAACTTTATTCATTTTATTAGGTAGTAATTAGCATATATGTGCAGCGTAGCAGCCGATATTATACTTTTAGGTAAGGCATTCATTCGATTGCGGTTATATTCCCAATCAGAATGAATGAATAATAGTGAAGTCGCATTTAGCATATTTGCGGCTTGAGGGATTCCTCCACAATCGAAATCTTTGCCTGGACTTTTCCGTTGTAACAATCTGTGTTATCACTAAAGGATGGAGGGAAGATTGACAAAACCTATGAAGTATATATATATTCTTGATCAGCGTGAAATTGTCAATTGATTACGCCATGTCTGTACGTCTGTGTGTGTTTAAAACTATTTTGTACGTTTCCCAAATAAAGATATATTAACTGCCTAAAAATGTATTAATTTTAAAATAAATACGATAGACACCGCGACCTGGTGAATCTTAATAATACCAACGATATCGGTATCAAATAAAAGAAGTTGCAGAATAGAGTGCGAACAGCATACTTACCTGTTGCTTCTAGTTTTGGGGTCCTCTATGCTAAATGTCATACTTTGGTTGTGTTTGAGTGGCCTGAGGGGGGTAGACGCTGAATAAGCGGGACTACCGTAAATGTTATGTTACATTTATTCCATGTGATGCTTATGCTCGCTTAGAGTATTACAAACATGCTTTTCTGAAAAAATAGTAAAAAAAAGGAGGAAAGGATTCAATCTGGGGCCAAAAACAAAAAATTCCTTCTTCTTTCTACATCGAAAACTTTGTAGTCTTGTCTTAAAAAATCCGATAAAATTTCGATTATTTTATTTTATTTGCTTTGTTCTCCTATTTAATTTAATTACGTCATTGACGAGTAAAGCCACTACAGACATGAGTTCTTATAGACATGTGCAAACGATCAAATTCATCGCAAGTATGACAAGTGAGAGGGCATATTAAACGACAGGTGACTGCAGATTTTGTATATGAAACGAGTACCAAATTATTGGAAATATTAATGCTGAAGATTGTTTTTCAAGTACAGACCGCTTCCTTCTTTCCTTCCACATTTTTTCAATGCTTTCTTTAGCTTAGGCTTTTAGGCTTTGGGGCTTACTTTGTTACTCATCTATTTTTCCTATCTATTTCTATTTCTTGCGAAAATAAGTCGTATATGCTTTCATTTGTCCTTAACTTTATTAAAAATTCGAAATACATTGAACTTCGGTCTAGTTTTTGTTTTGCATACCACTTTTATGTACTAATTAAAAAACTATACATACAGAAGTTCTTTTATGTTTACGATTTGAGTAGAACGCTTGTAATAAGTTGGTGCGATTGGTGCCATCATCGTTATTAGCAGAAAACATTTTCTAAACATCAAAAATATTTAGTTCACCATAGTGTTAAATTTCGCTTTTTTTCTTTTCCCTTCTTTTCTTTTCTTTTCTTTTCTTTTGTTGTTGTTGTTGTTGTTGTCTTTTTGCCTTCGACAAAGGTCTTTTATTTTTTTATTTGATTTTTACCTACTTTTCAAGAACTTTTATTCAAAGCATGTACATGTACGAAATACTAAATATTCTATTCTGTGCTTATTGATTTCCGCTGGCATCACCTTAAAGCCTAACTAAGTTTTTTCCTTTTTTTCCTCTCTTTAGAAAGTGTCTAAATAAATTTGTTGTAGGGCTTCTTTTACTCATCTATCCCTCGTACAGGTATTTATACACATACGCGATTGTGTGTATGTGTTGTCGTGTGTGTGTTGTCGTGTGTGTGTGCGTATGTGTATACAGCACCTCGCAGAAGATTAACCATTTGGGTCTGTGAATTCGAACAAATTGAAGACTAACAAATGCTTATAGATAGTGAAAATAATGAAAATTGAACGAAAGCAAAAAAAAAAAAAAAACATTTCGTTTATATTGAACAGAAAAATTGGAAAAGTTTTTCATTCTTGCGTTGAATTTTTGAAGAGTAACAAAGCAGCTAAAATTAAAAGTGTTCAAGAAGATGCAATTTTTTTCAATTTTTCACTTTTTTTTTTTTTTCATTTAAACTCTTATTTATATATATGCATGTATGTGTATTCTATTAGGCAAGAGAAACGTGAAACTGTATATATATATGTATAAATATATATGTATATATATGTAATATATTTAAAAAAAAACAAAAAAAAAATGACCTAAAAACGTTGCTCATGGAGAAATCAAATCATGGAAATAATTACAACAACGACGACAAGCTATTTAATTAAAATATTGAAAAACGTAAATAATATGAAAACTAACAATTAATTGAAATTTTCACTAAATATAAAACAACGAGTTTATTAAAAAAAAAAAAAAAAAAAAAAAAAAAAATTATAATCCTACTACTGCACACACACACACAGTGGCTCAATTCTAAAATTAGTCTTATATCCGAATCAGTGAATGTGTGAATATATACAAAATGCCTGTCAGTGGTTTTCAATATAATGCACGACCGTACAGTTCATTTCGAGCTGCACGTGGTAATTGTTCTCTACACCAACAACAACAATCACAACAATCGCAGCACCAACAGCAGCACCAGCACCAGCAGCACCAAACTAACCAACAAACTTCAAATCTATTAAATAATAACCATAATAATAACAGCATCAATAGTAATAGTAAATCTACGTTAACTGCCATAACTAATAGCGGCAACACTACAGCAACGAATAACAACAACAACAACAACAACAATATACATCATATTGGTTGTTTGGCTACATCGGCATCGGCGAGTGCTATTTGTATGCGAAATAATAATTTGCATGGCGGTGGAAATCATGGCGGAAATTTATCGCGTCAACAACCGTTTCGCAGCAGTTTCTATGGGACACGTTACAATCACCGAACTGGTGAAAATATTCATAATAACGTCAATAGAGTGGTGGAACAAAGAGTACCTGCAAATACGACGACAACTATTATGAAACCTTTGACACCGAAACTTTGCCGAAGAATTGAAACTGCATGTACTACTACATCTACTGTTAATACTGGTAGTACTAGTAGTAGTAGTAGTAATCATCATATAAAAAATAGAGCACCAGCACCGCCGCCTAACATACAAGGAAGCAGTATTGTCGATAGTAAACAATATTTACGCCCACGTAATAATGGACCACCACCAACTCCACCCGCTCGTAAGCCAACGAATTTTGAACGCTTTCATCAAAGCAATTTAAGTATTAGACAAAAGACTGGCAATGCTTTAAATTCTCAACAACATGTGTTAAACGTTGTTACGGCCAGAGATTCGCATGATTCTAATCAATCGAAGGGTTCATTTAATAACGGTCAGCAAATGGTGAAGAGAACTTGTACTACTACTACTACTACTACTACCGCTAACGCAGTGAGTAAGTTAAGTAAAGAAAATCTTCCCAAGCAAAATCAAAATGGATCTCATAATGCCCCGATTAAATCCATAAAAAGTTATCCGGCCCCTTTGCCACCCACTGCACCCAATAATGGAACACCAAAGAATTTTATACGTAAAAAGTGTAAAGAAGAGCAAAAAATGTCATCTGTTTCAGCTTCACCAAATTTGAACAATCGCCGCTTCATCTCAAGCGTAGGAATTAATTCATTTAATGCAATTTGCTGTCAAAAAACTAATCCTTCGGCAGCTCGACGTAAGACTTATAAACCTTCAATAATCATTTCTTCCGTTGCCAGCAATTCTACGAGCAGTAATAATGCTATACAAGGCAGCCATAAAACTGGCAGCACTGGCAGTAATTCGCATTCGTCAGCGTCAAGTGTTTCACAGGGTTCGCCCAAGACGAAGAAGGCCTTCTCAAATAAATTTCCTCAAGGTTTACCATTCGAAGATGAATTTTATCGGCGTTATCGTTCCTACTCGCAATCCTCGTCTAGTAATTATAGCTTTTACAGTTCGGCAGGTGTTCCCACCACTCCTCACAGCCACGACTACGACGACGATAATGAAGACGATGAATTTCAACGTAAACCCTCAACTGATAGATCCCTCTATGTCGATTTCTCTAAAGTCATGCAAAGAAGTGATTATAACAAAACTTCCCAAGTTAAACAATACACAACTAGAACGACAATAATACCGACCACTAGTTTTATTGGTTCAGAAGCTTCTTCTACCAAAAGTTACTGTAATAGTAAAACAACAACGAATAATGATTCTAGTCTGAGTAATGCAACGACTCATTCACCGCAACGTCGCTACTCTTATAATTATCCAAATCCGTTAAATGCATCCTTGCGTATGCCAAGTAATAAATCAAAAACTTCGAATTCAATCAATGATTACCTTTACACTAGTTATGGTTCAAAAACTAATACTAGTACGACGACGAGTACCGCTTCATCATCGGTTAATGATAGTAGAAAACCGCAATTGTTTAATAGTACGACTGCGACACGTCTCGCTAATATTGAAGATGATTTCTATAGCCATGCATCGCCCGAACCATCATCACAAACGCAAACGAATATCTATTTGGCCGTCTCATCGTGGGCTCCAAAATGTTCACATCCGACCAAAGTGCTCATACCAGGCAGCAGCGACGCGAACAACAATAATAATCGAAACTATCAAAATCTCACCCGCTATAATAGTCATGGTAATGCGTCGTGCGGCCTTCACTACGACGATCAAGAAAGAAATCAAAAGTATAATAATCATCAGCAATCGACGAAAGGCATTTTGGAGCTCACGAACCGTGAGTATAGGTGAGTGAATTAACAAGAATTTGAAAAGAATTGAAAAAAGGAGTTTACTTGGCGTAGACTGCTGGTCATGAAGTCAAGTTAAGTATAAGTATAAGTAATTGAATGACAATCAATCGATATTTTCATATGATCATAAGATCTGAACTCGTGCTGTTTATGTGTGAAACGCGGAAGCATAGTTGCTGCACACCTTATACGTACGATTTGTGTTTCTGTGACTTTTAATGATTTTCTTGCAGTCAATAATTACGTAAATAACTCACTCTCCTCATATCAATAAGAATTTCAGCTAAATATTCTTGAAATAATTAATTAATAATTGAAAAATTTTAATAATTATTTACCGGAAAGAAAATATGGGAATACTTTGACAGGGCAAAAATACGATCATTTGCTTCATAGACTATGCGACAATCGTCTTGCGAAGACGATTGCAAAGAGTGACTTTTACTTGATATTATTGCTTATATGAACAGATTATTGCTTCGACACATTTGAGGTCTTTTGCGTGCAATGTCTGCTTTGAATAATTCCACATCAATCAATCAATCAATATCCCAATATATGAGCGCTTCACTCGCCAAATTGATGAACTCTTGTTTCTGAATCTTTTTCAAATTTTAATGTCAAAGCATTTAATTGACCTATAAACCCATCTCTCGAATAATACAAATTGAAAACACAGGATGAACAAATTTTTGCATCCCTTGAATAATTTATTTCACGAGGAAATTTATAATATTTTAATGTAAAAATCGTAGTACAAATTTTCATTAATTATTTTTTGACGAAAAGAAAATTGAGTGCGCATAGGAAAATAGTTTTTATTCCGTTTTCTTTTTCGCAAAATTCAATCATTGTAGGAAAATATAAACAATCTTATGACACGCGTCTCTACTTTTTGTTTTACGGGGTTAATCAGGGGATTCATGTATTGGTGTGAACGGAAAAAAAAAGTGAAAAAATTTAAATTTTTCCAAAACTCACGTTCATCGCCCAACATTCAAATAATATTTCTTGTTAACAATTGGACCTAGGCAGAGAATTCATAAAGCACAACAACAAGTCTTAATCGAAGAAAATCGTAAACATGATTTTGTTTCCCGATTTCGGTCCGTTTTCTTCCGTTTTGGTTCATTTTCTGCACCATATTCGCTCAATTGATGAGTTGTTTCTTGGTCTTCTCTTTCGCAATGTTACGTCGCATGTGCGATGTCCTGTTAGCTCGAAATCAATTTTTCACAGATATGGTAAAAAATGAATGAACGAATTCACGAATACATTGTTACAAAAACATATGTAACTGCGCAGCAACTAAATATTTCAATAGGAAACTTTGCATAGATGTTTTAAAAGCGATGCAATTAATTCTCAAATAATATCATGATTTTATAGTAGTACCCGGATGCATAGTTTGGATGAAAAATTCACATTAATTTTTGTTCGCACTATTATGTCGGCTATCAACTAACAACTGCCCCTCAGAACGTACATCGGATATTTTTAATGCAATTCTATTAGAGACAGACGGACAGACAAGCGCTTAAAAATTTGCCAATATATATATCAGTAAATTATTTATCAAACGCCGGCGAAGGCAAACACCTTGTGTGAAAATGATCGTCTGACCCATCATTCAACAAACACATACAGACACCAAAGCCATTTGATATGAGTTAGATATTTTAAATTGGTCCTTAAGTCCATAGGACTTAAGTTGCTCTGCTTGCTATCGCTTAACTTAACTGAGGTTTCTTTCTTTCGTTTTTTGGTTAAAATCGCAAGTTGTCTTAATAAAAAAAATTCTTTACATATTACTACTTAGCTAACTATGCTTAAGCTTAACTATATATGTGAGGGATACTTTTCATAAAGTATTCAGAGTAGAATCCATCTAAGAGTAATGTAAAGTCATCGTTACGGAACAACGGGTAACGGTAGTCGCAGTCATCGCTGCTTAAAGATTCGTGTAACATCTCGAAAAGGCCACATTAGTGTTGTTGAGTAGTGTCAGTAGTGGCTGACATCAACTTTAATAAGCAAGTAATGCGCATTACGCTACGCTGTCTTCTAAACTCAATATAATGACTCCGTATGAACTTTGATTTGTTGTTGTTGTTGCTGTTGTTGTTGCTATCCTAACAGTTGTTTAACTATATTTGGTGTAAGCTTAAGCTTTTGCGACCATATTTGGTTTCAATATATAAACCATAAATTAATAGGAATTATTATTACTATTGAATGCATGCATGCATGCATCCATGTATATATATATACACAGTATATATTCAGTCAATAAAAATCCACCGATTTTATATATAAAATAAAATATATTTATCCACACAGTTGGTTACAAATAGTTTCTCGTGTTGTTGTCTCTTAAACTACTAAGACTTGTGTGTTATGTGTGTTGTCTTTGTTTATTTTGAATTAAGCGCCATCTGCATGCATAACACGTTGGCATGAACTGTCAGCTTTCATGTAGTTTTTCGTTCTCTTCTTTATTACAAATCGCATACGCCAGCCAGTTGTGTATGGCGGTGGTGGTGGTGTTGTTCTTGTTCTTGTTGTTGTAGTACTGTTATTATTAGTGAAAAACTACATTTATGTTAAACAATGTTTTTTTCTTATTTTTTTATTTATTTTTTTTACATAACTACATACGTAAGCATTATGCTGTTTGTTGTGATTTTGCTTGACGTCGACTGACATTCAATTAGATAGTTAGGTATGCGGTGGAAGGGTAGAACGTCTGAAACCAACTTTTTTTTTTTTTTTTTTTTTCTATTAAAGCCTTGTTTAGTTAATTGTTTGCAACAGGAACCGGCTTCGTGAAAAGTAGAATTTACTTTATTTGTATAAAATTAATTTTTTGTTTGAATTTCAATTCAATTTTTGTTTCCCGATGTATGTGTGTGTGCGTGTATGCGTGCGTTTCTTTTTTAAATAATTTGATTTCTTAAAAATGATATGAAAAATTATCGAATATATATATATATATATATATGTCTGTAAACTTATATCTTAACCGGAAAAAATCGTTAAATTGTCCGGTATATATATAAAAATTTGAAAATTAAATTAATTTAAAATTTTAACTGGTTTTGACTGTTCGATGAATTATCGTAATTTTCTCTTAGCCAGATGTTGAATCGCCAGACACAAAACTTCAAAATTTATTATCGATAAATAACGCAACAAGTAAATTACGTAAATTATAAACTTGTGCACATGCATGCACACACATTGTTAGATAAATCATTAGTTTGAAAATTATTGTAAAGATCAATTGCTGTCCTGATGTCCGAAAGCATTTTTCTGCGGCGCATTTACTTGAATTTTTTTAAAAGGATCTTGAGCTAGCACTTAAAAGCAACTGAATTCCTTTCTGTTTAAAAATAATTTCTTTCTGTTCGATTCTCAAACATGGCTGGTCTAACGAATAGGGCCGTTGTTATTGATGGTCGAGGACATTTAGTGGGGCGTTTGGCCTCCGTTGTTGCTAAATATCTTTTGCAAGGCGGCAAAGCGGCGGTTGTGCCTTGCGAAGAATTGAACCTTTCTGGACACTTTTACAGAAATAAAATCAAGTATCGGGCTTATTTACGCAAACGTTGCAATGTAAATCCTGCTCGTGGTCCGTTCCATTTCCGTGCACCATCGAGAATTTTCTACAAAGCAGTAAGAGGTATGATTCCTCACAAACCCAAACATGGTCAAGCGGCTTTGTCACGTTTGCGAGTATTCGACGGTATCCCTTCACCTTACGACAAACGCCGCCGCAATGAGAATTTTGACACTACGATCGGATAGGAAATATTGCAATTTAGGTCGTTTGTCAAACGAGGTGGGCTGTGGCACCACCAAGGCGGCGTTGTCAAGAGTTTGGAAAGCAAACGCAAAGCCAAGCTCCAAGTCACACTTACACACAATAGACTTATGAAAAAGTTGACAGTAAAAGCGAGTGAAAACATCGCAAAACAGGCAGAGAACCTTTCAATAAAATCATTAGATCTTACGGATACGAATGCTAAAAAGAATTTTTTTTTTTAAATCGTTTTGTGCTTGATTCAAAAGTTATCCAGAATTTCTGTTAACTGCTTTGGAAACAAAAGCAACGGAAAGAGCACTTTTAATAAAAGCGAAAGCGGATAAAATCCTTGTTATCACATTTCAATGGAAATTTTTTCGATTTCGATAAAATCCTTATCACATTTCAATGGAAATTTTTTCGATATCGTTCACAAGATATTAACATACAGGTGGTTACGCTTTTTTGCCAGAAGATTTTCCTGCACACATGAACAAATGTATAAAAATTTCTATGTGTTTCTCTTTTTTTTTTTGAACTTTTTTCACTTTGAAGTTTCAGAATACGTAAGAGATAAGAGACATCGCTGGTTGGTTTGCTGCTTCATGGATATAGGGTAACCTAAGTCATTGGTAGTTTTATAGTAAGAGTCGCTAGCTTAGCTTCGTTAGTTAAATTTGCAAGGTGAGCAAGAAGGATCGCGATTGCCGAGAGTGTCGTTAAGGTAAACCAACACTCAAACTACTACTACAAGCTTTGAAAACTCCTTCAAAAAATGCCAATTGACTGACAGCCAAGCCTGTTCTTGTCATCACTTCTTCTTTCACATTATCTTGCATTAAATTTGTCGCTATTGCTTTAAGATTCAAATTGAAAAAGAGTTAGCAGTGTTAGCTTCTTCTTAATCGCGCGCTTTAGTACAGAGTACCAAAAACAGTAGACTGCGATGTATTCTTCTAAGCGCACAGACACAGTTGAATATATAGTCCGTTGTTGACAGGGTGCAGTTATCTTCATCCCCCCCTATATATGTAGTCAGACTTGTCGACATTCTTTATACTAAAGTGGGTGCAGTTCCGTATCAATAATTTACACACAAACATAAATAAAAAGTATTTTTATTATTCTTTTAGTTTTAATTGTTTGTTTATGATACAAAATAAAGCTTGAAAGCTGAGAACTCATAATTTTACTTGCATATGATAAAAAAAAAATTGCGAATAATTGGGTCGCCAGCGAACGTAGACGTACTTGAAATGCAATGAGATCGGACAGCGCTTAGTCAAAGCAGTAGAGAATCGGTTATAATGAGTGACATGACAATCGAACCATCCAAATCGTTCTTGGTGTCGTCATTGCAGTCGATGCAGACGGTGATGAGCGACTTTTTATACTCACAACCGAAGAATGGAGTGGAATCTAGAAGAAAGAAAATTTTCTAGACCCCCCGCCCCCCGAATACATTCCTTCTTAATCAGCGTCAAAGTCTGAATCGATTTAAATATGTCCATCTGTCCAACTGTATAATATCTGAGATAAACAAGTTCTTGCATGTACGGAGACTGACATTAAAAACGGATCAAATCGGTCGGAGGACACGTTTACAGTGCAACTTGTACGCAAACACTTTGTGTTCTGTGTTTTGCTCGTTCTTCATAAGTCAGAGTGAAAACACGCTTATACTAGAAAAATGGAGAAAATTGCGGAGAGTACGGAGATTTAGTCTTCTTTTCTTAAGTCGTTTTCAGGATAAAGTTGGCGGGTGCACAGAAAGGACAGTTTCCGTCCATGTTTTTTTTATTAAAAGACCTCCGTTTACTCATTTCGCTTATAAAATTCGCTTATAAGTAGATAAGGAGCACATTTTTCTTGACATTCTTAATAGTTGGTGAACAAAGAAAAGAAGAACAACAAAAAAAAAAAAGAAAAAGAACAAAGAAAAAAACAATTAGTAATTTTTACTGTGTAACTAACTGTTGCATAACTAACGATATTATATAAAGCAATTATTAAATTGCTGACAGACAGCTGACTCATATAAATTAAAAGTCATGAACTTTCAATGTTTAAAACTTGAAGAGCTAATTAAAATTGAAAATAATTAGGAATAGACATGGAGTTAAAGATCGCTCAGCTCCATTGCGAACGTAATGACTAAATAAACAATCGCTCATATTGGCAGACATTAAAACTTTGATGAGTGGCTTGTCATTGCGTTAAATATATTTTAGTTTGTTCAAGAAAAAAAAATAAAAAAAAGCAAGACGGAGGCAAAAAGTTCTTT
>KK502567.1:557148-569747 GCA_000688735.1 Glossina austeni
TTTTGTGAGAAAAAAATCCATGATTTTAAGGCATAATATAATGAAAGCTGGTTCCCTATCATAATCGCGCTTTGTAACCTTTTAAATATAATAAATACTTCTATCGCTGTTATTACGTCACACACGAACGAAAGTAAACATTGTTCGTTAAACTGGTGCCAGTGTTATGCATTTATCAACATTTGTCTACTGAATAACAATTACTGCGGCACAAGCTGCTATTGCCAGACGTTTTTTAATGCGATGACTTACTTTACTGGGAAACACGTACAACCCGTCTTCTCGATCAGGCACTAATATTAAGCTAAGCGAAGTTAAGCGATAACTCGACCCTGGACTGGACAAGAGGAATATTAAGCTAAATTAAGAATTTTCGTCAAGCGATAATTGGACCAAATATTTATTTTGGGTTTTGATTTTATCGAGCGGTGGTAAGATGTAATAAAAAAGAGGTCCCCTTTCGTTCTTTATGAACTCTTGCCATATATTAAATGCGAAAGGAAGAGCAACTGAAAGCTTCATTACAGCGAGCGAGCAATTGTATGGTTACGATAATCCGGGCCAAGAGGCAAACCGACGATCGCTATAAGTCTTCTTTAAAGCCAATTATTTTTATTTAATTTGGATCTGTATTATCGGGGAGATGTTAGGGTATTCAGTATTTATACACAATTACATTATGACTACCGTCGCAGAAAGTTTTTAATCAGATTTCGAAAATCACAACTAGTTTTAGTATAAATTAACTGTAATTTTTTGCACGTCCCTGAAATTTTTACTGCCCACCAACGTGTTAAAGAATGATAACCAAAATTAATTACATATATATCCCTTTGAAAGACTACACTACACTTGAAACGAAGACATATAACAGCTTTTTGATACCCTACATTACAAGTGTGTGGGGCGACAGATGTGACAGGGGGTTTACGTAGGTTCCTGCCGTGGAGGCTTAACCCTATGGTGCCCGATGGCACACAGAGTGAGAAAGCGTCACTCACGCCCCGCTGGGAGCTGGGAGCAGGCTCCCAAGCAGTGTATGGCGACATCCAGAAGGAGGACATCTTTTATTTTCTTAATCAATCACGCTCGTGTTTGTCTGTCTTTCTGCCCATTTGTTTGGGTTATTAGTGCGTCGCCATACAACTTGATTTGAAGAGTACGATAAAATGCATTTGTACGTTAAGCTCCTTTTTTTTTCAAAATAGAATTTAAAAATTAATAGTTGTGTGTGTTTATAACACTGGTTAGGACGTGTGCAACATAAAAGCGCATTGTTTCAAAAATATATATTAGCGTGTACCGAGAACAGTGCACGTGGAAAGCGAAGGCGTCTTCTCACAAGCAGCTTGGCACGGAACACGGAACGTATGCTATTCTTACAATGTTGCCAAACATTGTGTCTCTGAGCGGTAAAAAGGCGGTTGATTAATTTTAATGATTCAAATCACATCTTGCTACACATATAGCGACATAGAGAATATGTGCAATTTTTCTCTTTTTTTTTTTCGTTGCTTTTTTTCCAGTTTTATTTCACAGGGAGAGAACAATGAATGAAATTGCTTTTGTGCCGACCGAGTGTATTTCGATCATTAAATTTGTTTAAAAATAACCTAAACATATATCTATCTCTTGATTCCCTTTGGAAAATTTCCATTTTCGATGAGCATTAAATTTTAATAACATGAAGTACGAACTTTAAATGCGAGACACTTTACCATATTTATTACATATATCTTTGGCAATAACTACATGCTTGCTTATGTGCTATAAAAAGCAGTAAACGCGACAGTTGAACGCGACAACGAAAACATGATAAACATGTCAACATCATCATCACGATGGTATTTATTTGTGCAATACATACTCTTGTAATTGTGTATGTATTCCCTCCCCATATGCAGATGGCCCCCGTACGTGAATGCATGTATTTTGCTACAATTATAAATTCATCAATAAATTGTCATAAAGAAATCAGTGTGTGTGGAAAACCAGTAATACTTAAGCAACAAGCAAGCAGCAGCAGCAGCAGCAACAACAGCAGTAGTTGCTTGCTTGCTATTGATAATTGTCTTCTTCTTCGAAGGCATTGACTTATACTTCATCATGCGCATAAGCAAGTGCTCTTATTGTTGAAGCGCACTACTTTTTTAGATTTCGCTCCTTTTCTTCCCCTCCGAATGAATTTTTTCATCTTTTCATCTTTTTTTTTTTTCTTTTTTTTTTTTNATAATTAAAAGTTCGAACAAAAAAAAAAAAAAAAAAAAGCAATGAACTCTAAAAAAAACGTTTTAACGCTTACTTTAATGAGGAAGTTAAATAAATATATGTATTATTTAACAATACATCGAAGCACGCATATGTGTGTGTAAATATATTTATTGCATATGTAAAATATTGATATACATATAGGCGTTTTTGTGTGTTTGATTTGTTGCTGTTGTTGTTATTGAACAAAACAAAAAATGAATTCGTCATGCTTGTTAGGCAAACAATGACTCTTAGAACTTGTGCCAAGTGAAGAGAAGAGACTTGAATCTTTTTTATAAACACACGTCTGTCTGTCTACCAAACTACCAAACAAACATATGCAAATTTTCACGTGTTTTGTTCAGCTATTGAACTTCATAACGTTCATCTTTGATAATAGTTAGCATAGGATTCTTTATAAACTTTCTTCCGATAATATTTTTTCATCATCATATCGTATTAAAGGTTTTGAATACGTTGTGTTGATGTGTTGCTGTTTTATTGCTAATCATTCAGAGGACGTCCTCTATATGCGTAACGCGTACGTAATGCGTACGGACGTCCGTAATATGCGTTAGATTACAAAGAAGCGAAGACAAAGAGTTGGATATGGGGGCGCAGCCTAGTGGGTAAACACTGACATGACAGTCAGTGTCAGGCAGTGATTCTTACCTACCAGGCCACTCTTGAGGACAATATGGGATTATAGGAAATTATAGGAAATAGGATTTTGGCATCTTGTAGCGAATTCATGGTCACATTTCATTCAACGTAAGAGTAAAGTATTTTACTTAGGAACATTTTCATCTCCTAACTAGATAGAGTGCAAAAGATGGCTCTTACAGGAAAAGTATCATGGATGGGAGAGCAATTTTGAAAAAGGTTTACTTGAAATTTAATTGATACGAAAGCCAGCCTCTTCCACATGATTTTCAAGATGCCAAGAAGACGTCAAATCTAGATCATCGAATGTAAAAAATCTCATCTGTAAACCTTGTGCTTATGCAAGTTCTGGGTACTTATCCAAGTGTTTTAATTTGGAGGTTTTCGGAGTTAATAGTCGAGGTCGTCTTCTTCAATCTCTTAGGCACTTGTAATGATTTCCGATCATGCTTCTATATAGTTGGTATAGGATGAGAGTTAAAATCATGTATTGAGCGAATTTGGGAATTATTTATAGGCGTGTCTTATAGGATGAGAAAATAGCAAAGCCAGATGCGTGGACGATTGTTTAGTAAAAAAAAAAAAAAAAACGACATCACTTTCTATTGTTCGTAGTGTTTATTTTTAGCTGTCAGCGATTTGTTTGTTGATAACATTTTATGGTAGGAAATGCAAGTGAAAAATAAATAATTATTATTATGCATTAATTTAGTATAGCAGTGACCTACTTTTTTTTTATATTAGCCAGATTTTTACTTTCTCTGATGACAACAACGACAGGCAGGCAACAAGCAAATTACAGTTTACTGTAAAAATTATAAACCTTCACTCTTAACGCATTTTTCTTCTTTTTTTTTTTTTTTTTTNATACAGCAGTTGATTGTTGTTTTATATACAGCAATTTGCTTTTTTGTATAATAATAATAATTGACATGTTATGCATATCATTAGAGTGATGTTGTTGCGATTATTAATGCATCGGCTACAAAAGCGCTAACACTTGCACTTTATTGCTTTGACTGTGACTTTAACTAAATATCATTTGCTTTTGCTATACAATGGCGCTTTCATAGCAATTACACAGCTATAGTTGTGTGTGTTATATGTTGTTTGTCGCTATGCTATGCATTACAATAATAATCCTCTTTACAGGTTTTACGTACATGCAAAATATACAGCTGCTCATGCGCAGTTTTTTCTTTTCCGCACATAATTAGATTATAAGTTTGTTCGCAAGCAGAAATTTGTTTTTTTTTTTTTTTACCCCTCTTTCTTCTTCTTCTTCTTCTTACTCTTCGTTAATTGCAATGAAAAAGAAAGAAAACCGGTATTTCTCTCAAATAATTTTTATTATAATTTTTCATATTTTATCTAGTTTTGTTTGTGTCATCTATTTTTTATATTATGCGGCTACCGTCTGCGCAAATGTTTATCCGCATATATTTATCTCTAGACGAAAAAGATAATCGTTTATAAAGTTAATAACTACTAAACGTTATTATCGTTTAATGGCTGCAACAAACACATATAAATATAAATCATAGCAGATATAAAATTTAATTATTATGTGTGTTTGTGTGTGTGCATGTGTGTGTCTTGTGTCTCTCTAATGAATGCAAAATCGATACAATCACATGAATATATAAATAAAATAAATCGCTTATTATATGTATGAAAGAAGGAAAGTTGCACACACACACACACACAAATATCACATCACATATTTTCCACATATTACTAATTATTTGCATTCTCCTTTTTCTTTTTAGGTAAGTAAAGCAAATCTTTTATTAAATTGAAATTTATCGGAATCTGAATCTGAATCTGAATGCGGCGGCAATGTCGACATAAAATGATTACAAGTAAGTCAAGCGTTGCTAGTCTAGTTTATTTTGAAACATTTAAGAAATTTCTGAGAATTGCGCAAATGTGCGTTGAAATCATCATCTTCAGAAGGGTGTCTCCACATAATCGAGAAGAGGACGGAGGGAGTGACTGTAGCTATTCTAGGAGAATATGACATCTTCTGAATTCTGTTTATATTAAAATTAAAGTCGGCCGAAAGGTTTCGAACCCTATTAAATGTTATATTTCCCCTCATATCCTGAACCATTGAGACAGAAAATCTAAAATCTCATGTGACTCATCGGTTAGACCTTAGTTAACAAAAACCATATTGATTGGGTGAGTTAAGCAAAGACAAGTGAGAATAGAGATAAAAGAGAAGGAGAAAGAAAAAGTTTCTCAAATCTTCGACTATTTCGTTTGATTGACTTTGCTTTGTCTGTCTCTGCTAACGAATTCTTCTAACGCGATATAAAACAAATATTGCATCACAGTCGTGTATGTACAACGTGCATATAACGTAATTATAATGACGTGGGAAAACAATGTTATTGTTAAGCTGCTACCCTTTCTTTGTTTGTGCTTTTTACAATCAACCAGATCGACTAATAACCAATTAAAGCTCTTTTGTCATTACAGTTTATTGTGTTGTGTTTTGTTATAAATAAAATTTATTCATTTTTATTAAACACATAAAGGAATCGAATAAAACTTTTAAAACGAACATGATTTTACCCAGAAAGTCGCCATCTTGTACGATATGCTTTACATATGGCATCCATGCCACCTGACGTTACAATTACACTTCAGATCTTAAGCGATCAGATCTTTCTCTACTTGAGCGAACTAAGTTGAAATCTTTTTTCAAAACTGGCACCTGATTGCCCGTAAAGGAGCGCGATGCCTAATCGATGAGACAACACAAATACACACATACTCACATACAGACGGAGCTCTACTTTCTTCGCGGCCTCTTCACACCTTTAGATTGTTAGAGAATTAGACTATCGTAGATAAGCAGATTGACTATCGAGTCAAGCGGAGATTTTTGTCTTCAACTCNTGTGTGTGTGTGTGTGTGCGTGTGAGTTATAATTATGATGGAATTTTCCAAATATGAATTGCAAAGCTTTCCTTTATAAGGTTTGCTGCAGACAAGAGAGGAGAAAAACTGAAATAAAATTTTTCATATGCTCCGAGTTATGCTATGCCATGCTGGTTATGTATGTATGTATGTGTCTTTCAAGCGTGCAAAAATTGAATTTATTGGTTTCATTTCATATGACAATAACTTAAAATTTATGTTAACTAAAAACTCTTTATAAGAGTTAACGCAACCATAAAAATCACAGTAAATAATTTTTAACACCTACGCACACATGAAAATGAAAAAAAAAATATCTCATGCAGTGAGTTCAAGTGACACAACAAACAGACCAGAAAATTTAAAAATAAAAATGTTTATGTGTGTACAACTGAGTAGGTTTGCTCGCCGTCTCAACAAAGGCGTTTAGAAGGTAACAAAAAAAAAAAAAACAATTTCGAACTCGTTGTAGAGGCAAAACCGGAAAAAGGGAGAGCGAATGTGTGTAGATTTTTAAGTTGCACACTTTTTGCAATATTTTTGCTATGTTTTAATGATTTTTAGATTTTTTGTCTATTATTATTTTCTTTCATTAAAACATATTTTCTGCATTAAATGAGAAAAGTGCAGTAGTTTGTCGTTTATTGTTTATTGCATTAAAAGCGAATGCATGTTAACAGTGACTGCTCTAAAGACTCCAATAGTTTGCTATTTGGCTTGATTCAGTTATGCAAACTTTTATAAGGAAAATAAGATCTACCGGGATCTACCGGGAAGTGTTCCGGCAAGTGTGCGCATATTAANAGATTGACTATCGAGTCAAGCGGAGATTTTTGTCTTCAACTCTTGCCGTCAAATCTTAATTACATAAAAGCATAAAATTTACTTACACTTGAACGTACAACGTCTTCCAAGCTGCGGCTGCACTCTATCCCCTTGTACTTACTTCTTTATCTTTGGCCACAACCCTGTTATACGCGCCCCTCGAATTTTTCATAAAATCTTACCGTTAGAAATCATAAGTTCCTTGTACTCGGACCGTACCCTTTGGACTTCGTTTACTTTCTTAACGCTAGATTTAAGGAAATCAGCCACTTTAGCCGGTAAATTGTATGAATCGTTGCTTTCCCAAAAATGAAGGTAGGAATCGGAAATTTGGCACAAAGATTCCTTGATCGATTAAGAATGGAAAGGATGTTCAAAAAATGGACGAGATTTGTTCAAAGGCAGAAAAAACCAAAAGAACTTCGCAAAAACACCGACAATTTTCTTTCACACTCTCGTATATAACTGACCAGCTTGTGAATATAATTCTGAAAGTTTTCTATCCAGATATTTGCCATAACCCTCTGTATGCTTGGTGCAAAAATTGTTCCGATCGGCTCCAAAGACTGAACCATTTTTTCTCGTGGCCCCTTTTTTGATCCCGCTCAACATCTAGGTCCCAGGTTTTCGAAAATATCTTCGGATGATCGAAAAAAACCCATCAAATTGCCAACTGCCACAAATCTAGTGTTAAGGTCTTTAAGCTCTTGAAACCCTATAAAAAAAAAAATTTGTGTTAGGTACGCTAAAGCGAATGCATAAAGAGCTTCGCTACGTTTCAGCCACCAATAGTCAGTGCGATGTAGTGCAGAACTAAGCTCTTTAGAGGCCAAATAAGATAATAACTGATGTGTTAATGAATTTCATCCGATGTCGGGCAATATCGTCTACATATTCAAAAGCAGATCTGCTTCCGGCCATGTTGTCCGACGATACTACGGATATTGTCACGGTGTAGCTTCTGGTTGCTAGCCTCATGAAGACAATACCGCATAATATCTGCGCCGTTCTTTTGGTTTTCATTCGCGCAGAATATTTTTTATTATAATCAAATGGAACTAAAGTGCCACTCCTCGTATTATATACCGTAACCACAAAAATTAATTTCTGTTGAGCATGTCCAACGAACAAATTTTATCTGTCATTGGACGCGATGAAGCTTTGCTTCGCTTTGCTTTGCTTTGCACCCTGATTGCAGCTTAAGTCGCTTCTATACAGTTTGAGTAGGTAGTAAAAAACAATGCTAAGTGTGTGCGTGTGCTGTAAAAGTGTTAAAGATAATAATAATAATGAAAAAAAGAGATTTTCATTATTTATACACATATATTTCTTCATTATTGAAGCATAATTTTGTTTGTATTTATTTTAAACATAACGGTCTCGTTGTTTGCGTTTAATAATACAATAAATGAAAGAAATACGAAATACGAAAGAGGTTATGTCCGGATTGAACCGAATATCTCACAATACACACTTCGAGTTGTTCATAGCATGTACACACAATACTTCATATATCGCATACCGTATTGTGGTGTAATATACGGTAGAACGTCCTCGGGAACTGCTGTAGAATCGTAAAACTAAAGTTTGTAAACTTGTAATGTAGTTGTAAAGTAACGAGATTGGGAGAAACTTAAATTTCACCAATCGATTTGATTCTCAAACTTAATCGGGAAAGAATGAAAAATTATTATGATAATCACATTTTCAAGGAGAGGACTGAGGACTGACGGATGGATATCTTAATTAATTTTTCCAAGTTGGTCCTATAAAGCATAGGTATACCCATGTCTGCAGATGTTCTATGCTACACTACTATTTCTTTGCGTTACAAACGCAACGTAGTGCAACGTATAATGAACAAACATATAGGGAATAACTCTCTTCTATAGGAGCGGATTAAATACGAATAAATATTTATTTATTTAACGCAAAGCAATGAGGAAACTATAGCTCCAATTTCGTTATGTGTAAATATTATCACTGATTTTTTAAATTTTATTCCATTTCCTTGAACTTCTTTGTTTAACTGTACAGTCAGTGCTAGCCGCGATTTTTCTTTTTTCTTCTTTTCTTCTTTTCTTCTTTTCTTTTTTTTTGCGGTTTACAAAACTTATGCTTACCGCAACTATATAATCGCTTAATAACTTTTGGATCTTAAAAACTGCTTCAGCCGCAAACAACAATAACAGCAAAAAAAAAGAAAAAAAAAAACACAAAAAAGAAACAGAATTGAAAATAAAGAAAATGAAAGTTATATATAAGTCTCGCTGTGACTCATTCCAACTTCGCTGTTATGCGCTTTTGTTATATATCGGTATCGAGGAGATGTTTTAGCGGTTGACTGTGCATGCATATGCATCAAAGCGTTAAAGTGTAAACAGAAATCGATTAACTGAACTTTCTTTTTTCCCTGCTTCCTCCTGCCTCCTCCTGTTACCAGATTATAAGCGACACAGTTTTCATGTGTAAATCTATTCTACACATAAAATTCAATCATTTAGAGGATAATCTCACTCACTACCTAACAAAAGACAAAAATGAATGCAAAATCTATTACGCAGACTTACGTAGACACAACAGATTTCATTTTGAGAATCGTTCCATGCTCTATACGCTTAAAACTTTAGATTATAATTCAGTTGTAATAGACAGACTAGACTATCTATCGACAGATAAAGAAGATATGCACACACACTTCTTCCGGGAGATTCAAGTCATGCTGACTGGTCAGTTAGTTTTCAAAAAGGAATAAAATTTTCCATTTGGCTTAAGTCGAGCAAGTGGGTTGGCTCATGCTCATCATTATAATAAAATCTCTTCTCAAGGGACACTTGTGCATCCCTAATCTACTATTGGCCAACTAAAAAGCCTAGTCGAAATCTTCGGTTCCGAATTTGGATATTTCGACGGAGTGTATCATTCATTCTCCTCCGAAAATACCGATGCCATGAAACTAACATTTAATGGATGATTCATATCAAAGTTTTCTTATGTAATGAATTGTGTAAGAAAAAAATACTTTTTGAAATCTCGAACTAAGCAGTTAGGCCTTCTCCCGTTTCTTTCTTCGATAGGCAAAAACTAATCAAATTCTTTGTGGCAGGAATAAGAGACACACAACAGAATAGACATTTACGATCGCTTAACTTTCTATATAATTTTTATATATTCAATGATCGCACACGATTTCATTATTTTCTCGCGCATCCTTTTCTTCTTCTTTTCACTTAGTCTCTTTCCGACCTTTAAATAAATATGCAAATCAATGTTTTTTTTTTTTTATTTTTTATTTTTTATTTTTTATAAGCATTCGATCAATCGCTCTGTGATGGGTGAGGCAGGGTTTTGTAATATGTTTTTAATTTCACTTTCTTATGGCAAATTTTTATTTAAGAAATTTACATAATTAAGGGAGTGTATGTAAGTTTAGCAGACAAAATGATTTTAGCTCAATTCCGTACTTTTTAAGGTGTATATAGTTAACATATATACATACATACATAATACAGTTTCAATGTGAATTTCCCTTGGCACCTGAGTGTGCCTGCTAGTAAAGTGGGTTTCAAGCTTCAGAGTCCCAATACATTATATATATAGTATATATATATATATATATGCTAATATATATAATAGTATATATATTCTTAATCAGTGTGAAATTCTGAATCGATTGTTATCCCTGTCCATCCGTGTGTCTGTGTGACGTGGATTGTTCATACTTTCCTGGTCGCAAAAATGAAGACATCCGCCTTCAAAGTTTCTGTACGCAGGTTGGTATTGAAAATGGACCAAATTGGTCAGAGCGCATGCCCGCAGTAAAGCATAAACTGAACGCAGTTCTGTTTGTCTAAGCAAAAATGTTGTGTTTTTTTTTGTCAATTACTCACAAACTGACTGAATGACTGAAACTTTATAAATTCCCTCAACAAAACACTCCACTATTTATGTGGAACAATGGAAAAAAATGAATCACGCCCCCCAAAGTTATAAGTAATTCGATTTCCTTTTTTCCACTGTTTGCAGACCGAATGTTCAAACATTATTTTGCGCATTCCTTACCTTTATTTGCCTTAAAATGCATATGCTGCACACAACCACGTGGTGGATAAGTTTTTCCCTAGCAATACCTGTTATGGAACTAAAAGGTCGAAGATAAATTTTATCCTATTCACCGTTTTATAATCATAAATAAAAGCATAGGGCGCTAAAGATTTTAATGGTCGTGGGTATGCAAGACTCCGTCCCGGCCGATGATAACTTTCTTACTGGTTTTTTTATTTTTTTTTTTTATATTAGGTTGTGTCTTCTACCGCCCTTGGTGTTTATTTCAATCGCGGTTTTTTTTTTTGTCGGTCTCTGTTTAATTTCGGAGGCATGCATTCCTGCCATTTGTCTCGGGAATAAAGCACAAAGAGATTAATCGTTAGATTCCTTGTGCTTCATCATCGAATCTCGCTTAGTCAACCGCAGTGATCTCTTAACCATCAACAAAAGCGATTTTTATGATGACCTTCGACACTTTTGAACATAAGAACCCGTACAGCAGAGCTTTCTTAAGCTTAGCTCGTGTAGTTAAATAAAACATTACTACTGAATACTCTTTTTTGCATTAATAATTGGTAGACCTAATGTATGCCTTCACTCGAACAGATGTATTTACTACTTCTTCTACTTCAATACAAAGTAAGGAAAACTTTCTGCAAATATTTCGTAAATAAACAAAGTTTTGTGTAAACTTCATCAGAGCATGAAAAAATACCAATTTTGTCATTCTGTTTGCCCAATGCTCAATAGTAAGCGTCGGTCGCACCCTTCAACATCGTATGTAATATTTATTTACCCATACATAGATTCCAACTTTCCATTTACTCTCGACATCTTTCTGTTAGAATTCTCACACAAACACAAGCGAAAACTAATGCAGAATATTTGGAATCCCAGGCAGAGAGATTTACTTTAGTTTGCAGGAGGGGAGCCTCTATTAAAATCATGAATTGTTTTGAAAATTGGCAAAAAAAACTATTGCCAACAAGTTTCTTGTTCTTCCAAATTTTTTTTGTAATATTTTGGAATAAATTAAACGAATTTAAAAACTCTACTCATGCTAAGTTCACAATAGAGTCAAATTAACTTTTGGCGGTCGACGGTTATGGAGAAGTCAATTAGTAGTGACACTTCAGTCTCCCCACTTCCCCACCACATACCTATCCGACTGTTTCAAGTGCAATAGTTCGCTTAATAGACTGTAAATATGTAGGGCTCGGTATGAAAAGTGACAACGCTTAACAATTATGAATTTTGATATAAAGCCAGACCAGAATGCCGTTGATGTGGGTGTCAAAAGTGGCTTTCTTGGAATGTAATAAAATTCAATTGAATTATTTTTTTTACATAGAGTGTCCAGATATCCAAATCCAAATGAAAAAATGAACTGCTTGAACAACATATTGCTGTGTGTGTGTTTTTAGTTTTATCTCTTTCACAGATCTCCGTTAATCTTAAAGTGTCTGTAGAAAGATAAATGATTGTTGCGTTCAGAGTAGTTTTCATAATTAATTTATAAGACGGACGGACATCTTTATCATAATTTCCTTTATGTTAATAGAAAAAAAAAAAAAATAAAACAAGTTTCACACTGTCAGCAATCTTTTCATGCCCACACGATGCCGAAATTATGTTTTTCATTCCTTTTGTAACACTCAGAAATGTGCGGGGACTCCTAATGCATCATTTATTTCGCGAAATCTCTGCGATATTTTTTCCTTGTGCTATGTAAACGGAAGCGTTTTTCAACAACATACAGCGTAGCGTTCATATCTATCGTGTATACCGTACGATATATCGCGTATATCGCGAGATTAGGCTCTAGTTCACTATAAGCTAACCTCCCCGATTCAACCGTTTGAGTACTAAGCAGCGCGATCGCGCTG
>KK502567.1:601401-637210 GCA_000688735.1 Glossina austeni
TATAATATATATATATAATAATATAATATATATATATAATAATATAATATATATATATAATAATATAATATATATATATAATAATATAATATATATATATAGACAATTATCTTTAAACTTGAAACGTAAATGATCCCGCGCGGCCCTAAGCTCCGGGGCCTTTTTGACATTTTTTATATATTAAGCCTAGATAGTTGGTGGTGGATACACAGGGAATAGCCTAAGACGAATATATATAAATTTTTTTTTTTTTTTTTTAAAAATATTTTTTTACAAGAAAATCAATGACCAGAATTAGAGAAATTTTTTTTTTTTTACACTTGGTTGATTGTGTTTTTTCTACTTTTTGAGATATGCGTTCGAATTAAAATTGTTGCTTAAATTTAACGCAAAAATTCTCTTAAATACTAAATAACTAGCTATAGAAGATCGCACATTCTTTTACTACTTTTATTACTTTGCTTAAATGTGTGTTAAAAAGCATTAGAAAACCAAAAATTATATGCTCGCAGACTAAACTTAATATCTTAAAATAGTGTCCCCGCATACGTCGTCAGCTATAAATGACGTGTTCCGTGAAATAAACTAAATCTGCATTAGTAGAGATTGAGGTTAAATAAGCACATTGCTGACTTTCAGTAATGCATTGCTCTTCTTACTTTTCAATAAGTCTTACAGAATGATCGAATGATCTGCTTTCAACAACGGGGGAAACCGCAGTTAACACATCCATCATTAAGCACCCATTAAAAAAATTGGTACACCTAATTCTCTTTTTACACGATAGATATGTTCCCAAGAAATGCGTGTAAAAAAATTCGTGTAAAAAGAGAATTACTTGTAAACAATATTAAAAATGTTCTTGTTAGAGTCCACTTAATTTATTTCGTGCTTACACATTTTAATTCATTACATATTTTACTTCTTCTTTGGAAAAAGGGAAAAGGAAATTATATCTAAAATTCGTAAATGTAAAAGAAGTTAAAAAAATATTAAAAATCGTGTTAAAACAAAATAATTCGTGTAAAAAAAGAAATAGTTTTTCTTTTGAACTCGTGTTAAATCAAATTCGTGTAAAAAAAATCGTGTAAAAAGAGAATTGGGTGTAGTTGTACTGATGAATGATGAAAAAAATCATTTCACTTTGCATTAAAAAGGTCTTGTTTCGTGAACGCTCCCAAAAGAGATAATCGAATAATGTGTTCACTTAATACATTAATCATTGGATTGACTGACGACTTTAGATGACCACAACAAAATTGACATATTTTAAAACGTCAATAACGAAACTGTTCAAATGTGTCATGACTTGTCTACTATTTATACCCTACGGCACTTGTATGCGGACGCATGCTTCAATCAGAAGGATTTGAGATAGACCCACCTTTTATTAAGCCGATCGATTCAAGGTCATTTTCTGAATCGAAGTTTGTCCGTCTCTCTGTCTCGCTTTCTTATGTTCACCCTGCAGGTCGCAATTTTCAATTCTTGTTTGAATCAAGTTTTTGCGGACGCATGCTTCATCCAGAAGGATTTGAGATAGACCTACCTTTTATTAAGCCGATCAATTCAGAGTCATTTTCTGAATCGAAATTTGTCCGTCTCTATGTCTTGCTTTCTTATGTTCACCCTGCAGGTCGCAATTTTCAATTTTTGTTTGAATCAAATTTGTGCGGACGCATGCTTCACACAGAGGGATTTGAGATAGACCCACATTTTATTAAGCCGATCGATTAAACGGATCACTTTTTCGACCACTTCCAATATAAGGCCTTATTTTAAAAAATCATTATATGAATAGCTGCATTAGGCGAAGTGGTGTAGGGTGAATCATGGTGGGGCATATTCTTCTATAGTGTTTCTAATTGTGTCCCTTAATTTTAGCGATCGTAGATAATGGTTAGAAAAAACGTCCTCTTTAAGTGCCTAAGGGGTAGTTAAAAAAGCGATCGTAATAGTTTAGCGTAATTCACACATTGAAAGGCCAGAAGTCTACTTAGAACAAACTCTCAAGTGCATACGTGCCCTTAAGGCAACGCCTTTTTGTAATTACATATACAAATTTTTAAGGTAAAGAAAGATATTAACATTAATCATTAGCCTAAATTCAACCCTCTTCGCGTGAATAATGTCGTAAGTCGTTTATCGCCTCATCCTACTATTCTTAATCAATGATGTCATTGTATTCTTTAAAAGATTTTTTTTTTTTTTTTTTTCAAATATTACTAAAAAGGGGAAAATTGAGAATGTAGCCTAAAAAAGATATCCATCCATCCATCCGTCCATTGTCATCTCTCTGTCAACAAGTTAACGTTTCGTTAAGTGTTTTGAAAATTTACAATAGTTTTTTGTTCTCTTACCCAAGAAGATATTAATTAAAGATGGCGCCCACGATCGAAGCCAAATGGGTTTAATGAATACACAAAGGCTTCTCTTCGTTTCTTTCCATCTTCATCTTCAGTATTTAGTTGTAATCGTAATAAGAAATTAATAAATCGGTTTAAAAGTATTAGAAATGTGTGTTCGAGAAATCACAAAAGATCGTGTGCCAACAAATTAATGAAGGAAAAAAAAAATTACTTCTCAAAGTAATACCAAGAAAAAAAAAAGATTTGTGTTTATTTGTGTTTTTTTTTTATTTTATTTTCAATATCAATCAATTTGCCTTAATCGATAGCAGTAGAGAAGCATTGACATTGAAATGATTAAGCAAAATGGCTGTCATGCGTAGATGATAACGAAACGCTGCGCTTTTATTCGTTTTAACGTAAGAAACTCATTAGAACACCTTTAGTTTTTGTCTAACTAGCGAAAAGTGAACGCATTTCTTAAATCGTTTGAAAAGCAATCTATTTATCTAGATTATCTCGAGCAGATAAAAAAAGGGAATTTACAAATTCAAGCCAAGTGATTAGATAATCAAAAAGTTTAGTTTTTTCCTTTTTTTTTCTTTTCGGTTTTCTTATCAATCAAATCAAATCAAATCAAAACAGATCGATGTTCCAAATGAACTTTTTTTGAAAATATTAATTATACGTAAAGAGAAGAACGAAACCTTTGAACGTACAAAACCACAAAAGCTCTGCAATCGGCAGCGAGATACACTTACTGTTAAAGGTGCACACAATTATTTCGTTTGCACACATATAAAATTTAACCTTGAAGAGAGTCATGTCCTCGAGTGAGCTAAGCGAGTTAATCGCTTTAGGTTGCCCCGATCTATCGTCAACAAATAACGGCAGTAACACGCACATTCATATCGTGGATGAGGAACGGCGTTTAAGTGTTAAACAAATGACCGCAACTGAATTGGCAGCTGCACGCGTTGCTGCAGCAGCCGCAAAGATCAAAGTCATTATCGGTAAGGTTGATGGAATAAACGATGAATCAACAAATTCTAGTAGCTCTGCCAGCGTCGCGATTTCGGCTACGTCGCAATCGCCTTCTCAACTATTAACTGAACGAAAGAAAGATTATTCAACTGTTAGCTCGGGCAACGCATCCGGTGAAGATGATTCATTGTCTAACGTCTCACGCTCGCCGAGTCCCGGTGAGATTTATTTGAACACAAAAGTAAAACGTTTACCAACCTCGCCGGCACCCCGTGATCGTATCACATCGTTGCCCAACGTGCTAGACGATGGTATGGAGAAGCATTTCTTGAGCTTAAACAATGAAAATGACAACAAATCGTTAATAAGAATTTCAAATCCATCATTATCCGATGACGAATATGCTCATTCTCCCACGTCAGCTTCCACGTTATCGTTAAAACCGCAATTGGAACACTACTCGCAGGAACATCTAAGCGTTAAAGGTCACAGTACCGCAAGTGAGAGACATAATCTAAGTGCCGATGTTAACGATGAACGTTATAGTTCGAAAAATTCGCTGAGCGAACTTGGAACCGCAAAGAGTTGTTCAATAATTGATTCTATTGAACTATTACGCAAGCAACGCAGAGAACGTGAAGCAAGTCGTGAACAGGAACGCAACCGACCTTCACGCTCATTTTCTCCGCATGAACGACGTTTGGAACATGAACGTAGCCCGGCACCAGATCGTCTACATAGCTCAAGCATAAGTAGTATCGGTTCGACTGCGCTTAACGCTAGCAAAACCTCAAGTCGACGCAGCAGCAATGCCAGTGAATTAATGACTGAATGCTCTGTTTCAAGTGTTCCTACTATGCCGACGGGATTTGCGTTGAGCAAAACAACCTCAGTGCCAAATATGGAAAGACGCAAAAGCAGCTTAAGCGATATGTTCCCAGGACCTTCACCTCTTATAGCACCCGAGCCCGTCTTGCATTCGATTCCCATAGCACCGCTAAAGGAAGAAGACGCCGATGATTTGCTCAATAAAGACAAGCTTTCAAAAGAAGATGTAAACAAAATTGTTGAAGACACTTTGCACCGGCAAATTCCGACTGGCAAATTAGTGCATCGCACAAAAACGCCACCGCCCGTAGGCGTTAATTTAGGTGTCAATTTGAAGAAAGTAACACCGCCACGCACTCATATCATGGTAAAAAAGAATGAGGCGCCAATGTTGGGCGTGGTTTTGCGTAAAGTCGAACGTAAAGTTGTTCCTCAAAAAAGTATACTAGACGACGATCAGCCCCTATACCATTTATCGATTGTTCGCAGCGACGGCAAAGATCATAAGCCGTCAAGTGCCGCACCGAAACCAAAACCGGCGCCCTTACAAAAATCTGCCACCGTCGCAGCTAAACCCAATCCTGGTGGCATTTTAACTGGCCCTCAGGCCGGTGCTCGGCCCGTGCATCCTCCCCCACAAACCTTACACAAGCCACAACGCCCGCAACCCGGTGTACCAATCACTATACAGAAAATCGAAGGTGATAAAATTATTATTATTAAAAAGTTTATAATCCCGAAGAACGGCAAAATACCGGAGCAGTACTTAAAGGTTGGTGATATGTTGATAACCTATATTTTTGTTCGTGGCGTCACAGAGTTGATTTGTGTTGTTTGTGCGTTCAATGATGAAACTGTCAGTTTTTATGTTTTGTGAAAGGAAAAGAATTTGCTTTGTTTGATTGATGAGAAGAATTTATGGTCGAATTTAATTCAAGATACTCGAGAAGAGATTTTACGCGTATACGAGAAATGTTTATTTGAAATCGTTCTATGGTATTACAACTTTTTTTTTTTTTATATCAATTTCCGAAGACAATTGAAAACAATTGCAATTTTAATCTGAAAGCAAAAACAATCGCATTTGCACTAAACACCAAATGAATGGAAATGAGTTTAATAATCAGAACGGAAAGTCAAAAAAACTTTCGACCGCCAACAGTAATAGATCTGATAATAAGACACCTGGTCCGGGATTGCATTACAAAACTGGGTTGACAAACACAACTGAAATTATGTCTAAATCAAATTCCGCGCAACAGCAACAATTTTTTCAAATGGTATCGCCTCAACTCGCCACAGTGATGAGTTCATGTAAGGCTGAAACAAAAAGCGGTCTGCGATCTCCTATATCTTCGCCGTTATCGGGACGTAAGAATCGTGGTCTGCCGCCGGTAAGCCCAAAATCGACTCCACCTCTGCCTAGGAAACATTATCCCCTGGCATATAATGCAAGTACGGGAATAGTAACGTCGCCTATGGCCATACCACCTGTGCCAGCACGTATGATGGCTGCTATAGCTTCGAGTCCAGCTTCAAGTCTTTCGTTATCGTCCTCTACTTCGTCGCCATCGTCATCTCCTCCTCCACCCCCACTGCCCCTGAGACTATCCAAGGTCGGCTCCAACACAAATGTAAATCGCATTCTAAGCGGTTCACCTTTGCCGTTGCACAACAACCACTCAAAAAATTGTGATATTTCGGCGAAAGATGTGAAAGCTTACGTCCCCTCGACGATCAACTCCCTACCTAAATGCTCTAAGAGCGACCAGGTATCCGAAATCGATTTAGATAAATTAATAGCTCAACAAAAGGAATTGCAAGAGAAAACGTATGCTATGCAAAATGCTACTAAAATGGATGCGAGTCTCTATGATGCCGAAATTGAAATGATGAATAAGTACTTGAAAAGCTTGCCGGACTATAGCGAATTAGATCGTAAAATACATCAAGAATTTCAAGAATGTGAGGACCTCTACGATCGTTTGAAGAAACGTCAGACGCCATTAAGTAAATCGTGTTCGCAACATAATGTGCCGCCCTCTTCACCAAAGTCCATATTAAAGGCTTGCGCCGATGCAGGAGATAACGGCAACCTTTCCAAATCATTTTCAGCAAATTTACAATCACAGCCCGCTCTTCCTCTTGCTATCAATGGAAGCACTTCCATTCACAATAACTCGGGACAAGCCCGCATAGTTTATCCGTCGATCTTCTCGCAGGCACCAAAGTTGCAAAGAAGCATTTCCAGTTCAAGTATGGGTAGTAGTGCACAACAGCAACAACAACACCAACAACAGCAACAGCAATCATTGAATGTTCTCCAAAAATCGCATTGTTTTGATAATGAGCCCTTAACTGAGGAAAAAAATGACTCGATCCTATCGTTGAATAAGCAAATACTTAATGACTTTTGGGCTGAGAATTTGGTTTTGTCGCAAAAACATCAGGCACCTAAGAAAAGTTTATGGAACTATGAAAAGATTTGTCACCCAACCGTGGGTCAACCTTTAAAAGTCGATGCTCATACAGCTAAGAAACTGGCCATCTTTGATCCAACCGTAGCAGAGGCCGCACAAAAAGAACTACAAAAGCATCATCAGAAGCCCAATAAATTGCAGAAAAACGCTTCATTATCGCAACTAGATATGAAGGTGAGGCAAGCGGTTACGAAAGAAGATCTTTATAAATTAATTTGTAATGAACCGTCTTCGCCGACCAATGCCGACGTGAAAGAATTACATCCAAATGTAAACAGTGCCGTCAACACCTTCGTTAGCAAAGTTCCGATCAAAGTTAGCTCCCAGACGCAAACTCCTCAACCAAATACCGTAGCCCTTAATAAGAGTGTGTCTATGTCTCATGTATCAGGCGAGAAAAATGTGCACTTACCGCATAACAATCATTCCGGCTTTTCAAGTAACACTTCCGAATACGAAGGTCTCAACCGATCGTCAAGTAAAACTCATATACCCTGTTATATGAAACATTTGCCAGCTTTGAGTCGCAGCATATCAAATAATGCTCTTCTCTTGCCTCCAAATTTCAGCCAAAATCCAATTAAAGATCAAAATAATGTCAGCAGCAAAAAAACTTTAAATCACATCATGCCTACGATGAACAATGTGAACAACATATCAACATCGATATATGCGTCATCATCATCAGCAGCAGCGTCGTCGTCGGCGACAAACGACACAACTGCAATGAATTCAAATCCTTTAAGAGGTCTCTTAAAGAGTTTATCAAGTTCAAATGTTTATGGAGCTGCTAAATATAGTCCGTTCAACGTTAAGCAACAGCAATTGCAAAAACAGGAGACAAATTTAGCTACAATTCCGGCTGAGTCATTTGCCAGCAGTGGTGGTAGCCATAAACCGACGATAGCAATGACAACTTCTTTGGTGGCGACAACAACATCATCATCGTCATTATTATCGTCATCAAGATCAAGTAATGAGCGTTTAGGAACGTTGGCGTTGAATGATGAGTTGATGATGCTGAGACAACATAAACAGCGGCAGCAACAGCAGCAGCAGCAGCAGCAGCAACAAATACAAAATAATCGCAATAAAGATTCGCAAACGCGAAAAGAATTAATGATGAACAAGAAGGCAAGACCAACTGGGGAGACTTCAAAGAAAACATCGACAACAACTTCACTGATAGCGAATACAGATTCTTCTTCTTTAGATCGGAAATCGGAGAAAAGCAATAGCACGATTAGCAGCAATAGCGTTACGGTAACCAACTGTTGCACTACTTTGCCTCAGCTAACAAAATTGACGTCATCGTTTCACATACCAGCTGCGGTAGTAGATACTAAACAAATCGCTACCAATACTACGACACTAACATCTATGTTAGTTGCGAGTAGCGGTGCGAGCATGAGTGCAGCGACGATGGTAGGTGGTGGAGGCGATGGCGGGTATAAAATTTCTAAAACCCCAAGCAGTGCCAACTTAGAAATGTCAAAACGTCAAAAGGACGTCGTTGTTGTTGACAAAACAGAAAAATCTGTTAATGATTTAATTAAAAAACCAATTACGACGTCATTGATAGTGATGGCTACAACGACTACAACGACAACAATACCGTCAACTACGATGTCTTTGAATAATTTGGCTGGCAATGTACGAAATGCAAAAACGGAAATCCAACTGCCGCACGCGAAACTAGAGCCAAGCAAGCCAAGTGTCAATGAAATGAAAACAACCAGCAACAACGATAAGGTCGATGAAAATCAAATACCGATGAAAGTTAGTAATGGCGGACCAATTGCAAGCCTAACCGCCGCAGTATCTCAGATACCAGTTTCTTCGATTAACGGCCAACCAAGCAATACGAAGAAGAGTTTTCCTATAGGGAAATCCAGTTCGACGTCACAAATTCCTTTGGCCGAATATCAAAAACAACAAATATTGTTAGCCGAAAGGCCGAAACAAACAAACGAACAACATCAAAGTCATTTGTTTAATCAGCCTTCGAAGAAAACGTTCTTAAATTGGAATAATCTCGTCTGCAGTACGAACGACCAAAAAGTGTATCAGTTGGGTGGAGCGAGGTTGCAGCAAATGAGTTCTACAGCAAATGTTGCGAAAAAACTGCAACAATTTCAACAGTTTCAACAACAACAGCAGCAGCAGCAACAGCAGCAGCAGCAGCAACAGCAACAACAATTGCTACAACAGCAACGTAATCACATGTCCACTTTTAAGCCGGCTGCTATTGGTTTAGCAAACTTTCTGCAGAAAAGCCAAAACAAAGAAAACAACAGATACAACAATACGATCCAGCAACAAGAAATTGCTTGCATGAAACAACAAAATTTAGCTGCGCCTGCAGCAACATCGTCCTCCGCTTTTGTCTATCCTCACAAGGTAGACAATAATCCTTTAATGCATTCAGCTTCGTTTTCTGTCGTCCAAAGACCCGTTGGTTTACATATGCATATAACTCAATCACAACAAAAGCAACAGCAACTGCCGCCGCAGCAACAACAACAGTTGCTTACACACAATTATAAATCTCAATATTCGATTAACGGTAATAGTAAGCAGGAGCGTAAAATCCTGCAAGCTTTCGATACGTGCGGCACGTATACAAAATCACAAACGAAATCCAATCAGCAATCCGTGCCAGGTGTTTCGCCCTATCAAATCGTTACTAGCGGTAATTCATCAACAACATATAGTTATGGGCAAAATGTTACGCCAACACAACAAGCGCAACATTCTCACGCCCCCCATGCATTAATGCAATCGGCTTCGACTTCCGCTTTAAATTATTATCAAACGCAAACGCAAGTATTCCAACAAGTAACACAACAACATCAACAACAACAACAACAACAACATTATCAACAACAGCCGCAGAGTACAATAATGTGTCAACAGCAGTCGGGAATGCAAATAATATCTCCGTCGATTTATGAGCAACCATTGAAACAAAGTAAATCCGTGATTTTCCAACACAACACACAAACAAATCAAATGTCGAAATCGGCTTTAGGCCTTCAAGTCAACGAGGTAGATTCTTTTCATGTTACTATGTATGTGTGTGTGTGTGTGTGTTGTGCGTTATGCGTTATGCGTTGTGCGTTATACCATATGCTTAACTAATGCCGCTCAACCCATGAGCCGACGATGTCTGAGAAGACATGGCGCAAAATCCAATACAGTATAAAATGCATGCTATTCTGAAATGCTGAAATGTTGAAGGAATGAAAGGTTTGTTTTTTGCTTGAAAGTTTTTACTCCTTTTTCTTTTTCTTTTTTTTTTTACTAACTAACTCTCTACTAAACGACACACAACACACATTCCAAGTTTATTGAACTGATTTTGGTTTATATTCGTTTATGAGAATGTGTGAATGTATGTGTGAATACAAAGTAAGGTTTTTTCCTTTTCAAAATATGTTTTTCCTATATATTCGACACCTAAAAGGCGTGAATATTTTTAATAATGAATGCAGCAGCAGCGCCTGCTTAATTATTATTTGTCGGGAACAGCTTTTGAATGCTTAATTAATAGAAAAAATATTTATTAAAAAAAAGAAAAAAAAGAAAAAAAATTCATTAAGAATTTACAAGGTTTGGAATCTTAAAAGACATTATGAACAAAACAAACTGCAACTGCCTGCTTAGGTGCCATTCCAAGAAAAAAAGTATTCCAACTATTATGACCTATTCGACCTTATTAGGTCATAATTAGTCCACTGTCCGTCGTTCCTCGAGAAACTTTCAGGTTTCTAATCAATCGGTGCTGCCATACTTTAAATCAATTCCGTAACAATCCGTAAAACCTATTCGACCTTATTAGGTCATAATTAGTCCGCTGTAGTCGTTCCTCGAGAACCTTTCAGGTTTCTAATCAATCGGTGCTGCCATGCTTTAAATCAATTCCGTAACAATTCGTAAAGCTATTGTCTCGCAGACTACGTGGCAGGAAGAAGCCATGCCCACGTCTATTACAAAAATTTCAGGCTCCTAATAGCAATAGCAGAACATCCATTCATTCAGTGAAATGATCGAATCGGAAGGATTTTCGAACAGGAACGCCCCAGTTGCAGCGACGTCTTATTGGCTCTCGCACTAAACGGCCGCGCTAGTTGTAATTGAAAGACTATTCGGTTTTCATCCTTCAACTTCCGCAGCATCAGATGCGCCAGACAGCTTTCCTTTTTTTGCAGCCTCAGTCATAGTCTTGCCTCTTAGTTTTTTTTTTTTTTTACTTATAGCACGTCGCGAAATTCGGACGACGTACTAAAGAATAATTGTTTAAAACATAGAAATAGTTTGTGAGAATGTTGCTGATAGTTCAGGAAAGTCAGTTCGATATCACGGTTATGAGTTGAACATTTCTCTCTCGCTCTATTCAGCAAATTGTCTATTGTCTGTCAACTGCAGGTTCGCAAAGTTCAGTTGACTCGAAAAGTGAAGGATAGCGTTTAGATTTTGTGGAACAAAAACAATTTTATGAAGATTTTTCATCCGTTCATCCGATGTGCTATGCCGGGCAAAACCCTACGTGGCTGTACAATTTACACAGTTTTTATTTCTAGCGCTGAAGAATGGGGTATTTATTTATTGTCTCTAAATCTTTTACATAAATTCACAAAGTGTGGGTTTAGAGGCTGCCGGAGATTTATTTAAACCGTGTGCTTAAGTGTATCGAAAAGGCTACCAAACTTGAGATTTGCTTTCACGACCATCGAATTATTAGTCGCGATCCGATGTCTGTCTGTCCATCTGTCCGTGGTAAATAAAAATATTAGCTTTAAATTTTGGAGACACATCGAAAGTTCTTGCACGTAGGTCGGTCTTGCCAGGGTATGCCTGTAGTATATCATGATCCTAAAACCGAAGACAAGTTGGGTGGGTATACATAACTACAGCAGATAAAGCTATAAAAACTCCCATATGTTCTCTATGGACGATTCCTAAAATACCTGTAAAAAATTGAAAAAAATCGACCACAACCACCTGTAGGTTGGTTGTTGTTGTAGGATATCGAAATTTGTTTGTTGTTCTTCTTTTTAAGTGTTTTTTTATGGCGAAAGTCTAGTGGGATTAAAAGATTCATTCACAGTTAAAATTCCTTCCTATGTGGAAAAGGTTCGGATCGGATCACCCCTCCCTATATAGTGCCTAATTTTGAATAGTCATTATATGGATTACCGTAGGATCATGTAGTATCTTTAAAGGTGGACCGTGGCCCACTATAGCGTTTTTGCTTGTTTTTAGTCAAAAAATGTAAATTATTTTTGGAAAATTTCTAAAATTTTTAAAAATTGAAAGACCAGTTATTGCTGATTAGAAGATTTCAAATACAAATACCTTTGCAATATATAATATGACGAAATAGATGCATCCGGCCGTCCGTATTTAAGAAAAAAACCCTTAAGAAAAAAAAAAATTTAGAAAGTTGTTGCAAATAATCTGCCAACCGTATATAGCTATAGCAGATACCAAACTAAAATTTTGATGACAATATTTATAAATCGTTCTATATAAAGATGTTACATACTTTGCCCATAAGCAATTCATTACCTTGATCAAGTAATCCAAGTTACGACCGTCTTCTTGCTCGTTTTTTGAACTCATTTCCAAAGCGAGCAGAACCTCTTTACCTTTGTGTTACATTTTAACGGACAAAATGTATTGTGATGTGTGTGTGTGTAAAGTACAAATTATTGTTTAGATTTCCTTAGATCAACCAATTACGAGATTTAATGCTGGCCTACAATTATAGCGATTCATAGCAGAACTGTTAACCACTAAGTTCGCTAACTAACTGACTGACTGACTGACTGACTGACTGACACAGACGTATTGTTCCCATTTAAAATTCGTCCCGATGATATATGTATAACATACGAGCTGCAGACGTTTTCTTTATTAACGCGTCACGCAAATCTATGTTAAAAAAGCTATTCATTTAGAATTTTCTTAGACTTTGCTCTTTCTATGCGCCTAGTAGCACAGCAAAATAACATTAATAAGTTTTGTCGTATTTTTTGTTATATGTAATATATTTTTCAAAAAAAAAAAAAAAAAAAGCAATTTTTTTTTTGTTTCACTTTTCAACAGACGCACATTTTGAAAATGTAAACAAACCGTGTTAGACTTTCTTTTACACTTGATGGCTTGTTTTTCCCTTGTTTTTTTTCTTTTTTTTTTCTTTCCGCACAACAACAAAAATTATATCATTATATGCACATTCGGTAAATTCAGCATACTCAGCGTTATTTAACCAAAAATAGTGCGATTAGTCATATGTGTGTTATTATTAATATCGTGTGTGCTTTATAGATAGCTATCGCGGTAAACAGAGCCGAAAAAAAAAAAAATCATTTTTCTTTTTATTTTTGTTTTCGTATTTTTACTTGATTTTAATTTTCTTTCTTCTTCGTATGTATGTCTTGTGTCCATCCATTGTGGCCGGAGAAGAAATTACGGTTTATTAAATTTGTCGTCGTATTTGCAAAGTCGACAAATACGTCGTCAATTGATTAGTTGACTAATTGATCAGGCGATTTAGTCTGTCCGTCCCTCTATCGCTTGCGTGGCCTATACATCCCATATGGCTGTGTCTTTTCCCGAATTAAATAAAATACTTTTTAAAATAATTTTTGCATTCCTTGACTTATAACCCATCATCCACGTCAGATATCATAGACTTGAGATTGAGCAGGAATACGCATTCGATCTTCTTAAGGAGTATCTTTTAGGTTGGCTTCCTCTTTCATAGGAGGATAAAAGGGGGTGCAATAACACTCTTTTTTTAATATAATTTGAATATTTTTCTTCTTCTTCTTTTTTTTGCTTATAAAAATCATGATAATGGCCAAGCTTGAATTAAGGAGAAGTTAAGCCAAACTAAGCCTTCTTTTTTTTTAGTAGTCATTTTGACTGCGTATATGATTCGATGTTAGTCAGGTGTAATTTTTCTTTTTCATTCGCTGATCATTTTTGTTTTTGTATTTATTTTTACAATTTTTCTTTTGTGTTTTGAAATTTCTGCATTGCAATAAATTTGACTCAAAATTTATGGTTAATTTCAACTGGATTTATTACGATTTTTTAGTGCTGTGTCTGTGTGTGCGTATATAATTATGAACACATCTAGTCATTCGAATTGCGAAAGACAAACGACGATATATTAGCTGTAATTTTCCGTAATGCGTCTAATAAAAAAAGCGTTAAAACGATGTCGAAAATTAGGATTAACCTCAGAATAGAATTCTCCCTCCAAGTTTTTAGGAAACTTTGCCGCTATAACGGAAAGGTTTTCCTTGTCTTTTATGCTATGCATCCAAATCTTGTCTTACAAAATAAAACGTTCTATACATATATCGCCATAACTCAACGACAGAGTTTTTTATATCATCGATCAGTTCTTATATACTCTTCTTCTTTTTTTTTTTGTCAGCAACAAAGGATTAGAAAGGATTCTTGTATACTATTCTTTTTTTTCCCGTTTCTTTGTCAACAATAAAGGGTTAATAAACAAGAATATTCCAGTTTCCTCTTTAGATTGGCTTGCAATAGCTTTTAGTGGGAGGAACCTTAATGCTCTCTCTTAATCACTCTCTTTATGTAAGTGGGAAAAATCGTTGTTAATCGTTGCTCTCCTCAGCCTAAATATCAAGCTAGTCCCTCAATATTGTCAAGACGGCACTATTTTCTATATAATTTTTCTCTATAATTTTTCTTTAATATTTTCCTTCTTTTTTTTTTTACGTCAAGAAATATTCATCGCATATATATATATGTGTATATATAAGAGTTTGAATTAGTTTAGCCGTAAAATTGGTTTATTATTTATCTAACATGAAGAGATGAGCTTACAAAACATTGTTATCAAAACGGTTACAACACCCGGAGGGAAGCTTCTGAGATCCTCATAAGTACATAGTCAGTAACACAGCTGATCAGTATCAAATTTAGGTGATTTAGGATTTAGGTTCGTCTGTCCTTCGGTATAATACGTGAGATAAATATTTGCCCTTTCTCAAAAAATCAAAGATGTCACCTTCAGTCGGTCAAAAGTCATATGCACAGCGCGGCATAAGTTGATGGGAACACCTCTGCTTTCAAAGGCAAACAAAAATTATGTTTTTACTAATTGCTACTAAACTCCAGCCACGATAAACACTTTCACATACGTTCAATGGATGATTCTGCCGTATTTGCAAAAAGATTAAAAAAAATAAGCTATCGCCCCATCTAGTGTTGATAGAGTGGCAAAATATCGATTGTCAAATTCTGTCGGGTATAAAAAATTCAATCACCAGATGTGGTTTCCTTCTTATAGAGAATTGTGAGAAAATCCGTGTATATATTTCATATATATAAGATGCTGATGATTCAGTCAATTTTTTCTTATACATGATTATGATCGGCAATCTTTTCTGGTAAAGCGATTACTTTGTATAATTTGTGGAAATTCTGGGCACAAAGGCCTCTTCAGAAAGTTTAGCAGAACGAATAGTCAGGACGGGCCACGGTCCAGTTCAAACGCTAATCTATATTGTGTATTCCAACTTCTCCGCCAAACGAATTTTCATAATGAATTTTCCACTGATCTTGTATCATGGCTGGAAGACGAACCTCTGGCCATTGATCAGTTGCGCACGATTTATTTAAAGTACGCATTTGATTAGCATCACTCTTTGGCAGAAGAGGCGTAGAATCAATGGTTTGGTCAGGGTCGAGTTGCTCATAATGCACAAGCGTCGTTCAAATCCTTCAATTACAAAACATTACCCCACGAGAGGTCGATCCGCAATTATCTCAACGTTTGCGCGCTTTTATCCACCTTAGTTCAAGGATTTTTTCGCACATTAATGTCTCTTTCAAAACTGACTGGATTTCTAACGTTCTAGCAATGGTATGGAAATTCATTTCCGATCGAACCTCTTTTTTTATCCACCCTTATGCAAATGATTCAGAATTGTTTTGTTTTTTTTTTTCTCTCAATAAGTAATGAATGCCATAGGTTCAAATGTGTTGGTTTTCTTTAGTTATTTTTAAGCATGTCATTGGATTCATCAGCGATTGATCGACCAGAGGCATGGCGCGTGGCGTCTTAAATTTATAGAATAGAACAGCGTGATTTTTGTTACAAAATAAAATCTTTGCATTGTCACCTATCAAATGAGCTGTAGTGCGGCTTAAAAGGGCAGGTATTACCAATATTGCGCAACTCGGTAGTCAGATATAGAAAAAAATCGATGATCTTCGCATCTACTTAATATAATAGATTAAACTTGGTGGCCGTAGAACTTGACTAGAACAAAAATTGTGGAATATTTTTTTTTCCTGCTTAAGTGCAGTGATATGAATTTAGCATAAAATACCACTAGGACCATATAAACTTGACAATAAAACCGTTCTGAGCGAGCTAACTGATTCGCAACACTTAATAACACGCTTTTTGAGTTGCAAGTGTAATATTCACCTTAAAGGAGTTAATTCCTTTTATTTGCCTCCTTTACGAATTATTGCATTAAAATCATCATACTTTAGCGTTGTGTTTATTCAGGATGTGACATCGACTCTCATTGTTGCAAATACTCTATGATGTGTCGTAAATACTTTGACCTTTATAAGCGCTTTGCGACTTTGTGAGTACTTTGTTTGTTTTTGCATGTATTTAGGGAGTTGCAAGATTAGTAGGGCGTGATAGGTGTATTGAGAGCAAAACAAGTGCACATGCATATTACGTTGATAATAGCAAGAAAAAGATTGCTATTTATTGCTTGCATTATTTTACTATTACTTTGCTGCCATTGAAAGTCTTGTTTTAGAAAAGCCCAAGACCCAAACTAGAAACTTTAAGATAAAATATTAATTCTAGAAATCTTGTTACGCGAAAAGTTTTTTTTCTTTTTTATAGCGCGAGCATTTTAAATAGCACGACATTTAGTTGCGCGCTATTAATGACAGATTGCGAATCCCTTTGTTATTGTTAAATTTAGAAAATAAAAGTATGCATACTTTTAGGCGGTTTTCATTATTATAAAAAAATAGAACGTATAAAACATTGAATTAACTATTAAATAATTTGTTAATTTATACTACATGGGAGAAGTGTTTTATAAGCAATTTGTGTATTTCACAAATTAATTGCAAAATCTTCTCTTATGTGTTTATACTAAAAGTGAAAGAGAAGTGAAAGAATGATAGCATTATTATTAATATTTAATATTTTCTTCTTCTTAAAAGACGATTTTTCGTCTTTCTTCATTTATTAATATAAATTTTTCATTATTTTTATGTCCATTGTCGAAGAATTAGATAAATTTATTTATTTTATTATTTGAATCTTTTTTAGAATAACGATGACAGGTATAAAAGAAAAGTCGCAGCCGAATGTAGTTTTCTTGTTGTTCACATAACCAACACATAGCATTTGGGAAAAGTTTTAATAGCATATGCCATTAGTTTTATCGCATGCAAGTGCAAACTCAAAATGTAGATACGTAGTTACGCAAATTTCACGCCATCATTGCAGTTTGCTAGTGTCTTCTTGTTTCTCGCCATAAACGTAAGCGGCTACATCGTACTAAAGCAAAAAAATTGTTTTAGTTTTTTTACCAAAACATCGTTTGAAATGTAAGAAAAGAATAATTTTTTCATCTACCCATTGTCTACGTATTGTCTACGCATTATCTACGTATATTATGTATCTATTTGTCTACATATATTGTTTATGTACGTAAGATATATTGTCTACGTGTCTACATATACTGTCGAATGTATGTAGACATACGTACACTATTGTCTATTGCCCATATATTGTTAGTCTTAATGCATGTAGACTACTTTAGTCTATAACTAGTGTATACACAAAAGTAGTAGTAGTGTATATACTCAAGTACACACTAGTTGTACACTAGTTATACACTAAAGTAGTCTACATACGTAACACTAGTAGACTAGTAGTAGACTAGTAAGACTAGTAGACAATATATGGACAATAGACAAAATAGTGTACGTATGTCTACAAACATTCGACAGTATATGTTATTAGGTAAGACACGTAGACAATATATCTTACAGTAGTCTACAGGACACACAGTACAGTGGGAGACAATATATGTAGACAACAGGTTAGGAGGCATGTAGACAATATAAGCAACAACAGTCTCTAAGCATGTAGGCAGTAAGTGTGTATGTAATAAAAGAAACACAGTGAATAAAGAAACAATGCTTTATTTATTTAGTAAATTTTTATTATTATATTATTAAATAGCATTTATACAGCATCATATATGATTTCCTTGTCTCACATTAGTCGTCGTCTGTTATTTATAATGTTATCTACCCTTTCTTTCGTCCTTTCCTTTTTTTCGTCTTTGTTTGTTTTTGCAGATTTTTCAAAGGATACGTGGATACGTGTAGACCTGTTTAAAAGTACCTATTGAAAGTATCTTTTAGAAGTATCAGATCTTTTTAAAAGATGCTTTCAATAGGTACTTTTAAACAGATACCTTTGAAAAATCTGCAAAAACAAACAAAGACGAAACAAGAAAGAATAGATAACATTATAAATACATTTCAAATCAAAAAAACTGTCTTACTATGGAGATTCCAGTTGCATGCTGCCTATGGTCTCCTGTCTTACCATTTTAAAATGGGAACATTACATTCTTCTCTAGAAAATTTGAAGTTTCCAATTGCATCCTGCATCCCATGGTAATCAGTATTGGCATCAATTAATCTTAAAAGAGAAAGAAAGTGTTTACAAAAATTAGATGGCCGCTAGTACGATTTAATATTACTAAAATTACCTGAAATTAAGGCAGACCTAGCATAGCATTGGGTTTCTTTTTATATATTTATTGCCTGGTAGCTTTTTAAATGATCTGCAAAAAAAAAAAGAAGAAAGGATAGCATTGTAAATATATTTGAAAGCAAGAACGTTTTCATCTATTATATCTGACACAACTGTCTTACCGTTTCATTATACAAAAAAGAAAAGTTTTATGCTCCCCTCTAGAAAGTGAAGATAGCCATCCTAGCCACCGTCTTGATCAATTGCAGTAACATGTAGCACCATTTCCGTTTCATAGAAGGCGTCTTCACTCATGCTATTACATCTTAACTGCTTAAACTTCCACCATTGTCTGGTTGATGATCACCATCTTATCTTCATTGTTGCCATTGATACTACTCGGTAGTCATTATATAAATTATTTCGATTCGCTTTTGGGACTATTGCTGGTGGCAATGAATGTATTTTCTTCCAATTTTCCAACTTTCGACTTTTTCAACTTTACACGAATTGCCTGAAGTTGAATTTCACTTTCCCCAGAACACTCTTGTAACAATGAGTAATGAATAGTTTTGAGTTATGAACTTTAAATTCTCGCTCATCAGCAAACTTAAGGAAGCATTGCATTCAATTCGTCGAAAGAGATCTGAAGCGAATCATCCTTATAAGCATTGTTCGTAAACTACTTAACCAAAGAAATAGAAAATGAATATATGTGTGAATATATGTGTGAATATATGTTTGTTATATATTTTTTTATTACTTGCTTGCGCTCTCGCTCTACTACTTTGTCTACATTCAGTATACGGACTTGCATCTTTTTTGTTACCTTCGTAAGAATGGACATTTTGTTCATACGCTATTTAATGTGTTTTTAGGGCAACAACAACTAGTGCTGGAAGGCATTTCTTCTTTTCTTTTTTTTTTTTAGGTATTAATGGCAATTATGATCCTTAGCCTTAATTAAGAAGAGAGCTCTTTCAATACAGATTTGTCGTGTCCCTACGTCTGTCTGCCGTCGTAGTGAAAGTAGTAAAAGAGAAGAAAGCTTCGTCTTCTCGTGTGAACGAGAGATGAACGTCAGTCAGTGGCTATTCCAAAAGAGATGAGAAATTCTCTTTCTCTTTCTCTTTTACCTGTTCTTTTCTTTTCTTTCTCTTCTATCCATGAGATTTCTCTTTTCATTTTAAAAACTGATTTTCTGATTTTTCATTTTTGTTATATTTTCTGAAAATTTATTTTGATTTTTTTCGCTCATTTCAAACGAAATGAAAATTTCTTATTTTAGTCTTCTTCAAAATGTGAATTCTTACGTTTTAATACAGATTTTTTCGGTTTAAAAATTCTTGCAATAGAAACTCATTTTGAGTAGTTTTTTGTTCTTCTTTTGTTCTCAAATTTGAAAATTTTACAAAATCCAAAATACGGGGGGAAAAAAAAAGAAAACAAAAAAAGCGAAATTGCAAAATTGAGAAAAACAAAATAATTTCGCAAATTCTACGCGATATACGAAGAAAAGTATTTAATAAAAATATATTTAAATTGTTTTTTTTTTTTTTTTCGAAAAGTGAAAAAGTGCAAACGTGTTGACGTGAAGTCTAATCATATTGTTGTGTGCATTTCTAAGTCTAAATAAAATCAAATCGAAATTTTCGTATTACTCTCTCCATGCAAGAGTAGTTTGAACATAACGTACATTATGTACGATTACTTTAAGCAAAAAAAAAAAAAAAAAAAAATATGCCGTAAAAATAGTTAGGAAATGTTAAATAATAAAAGCGGGTTCTGTGGGGGGAGGGGGGTGCGCCGTTTGACCAAATATCACGTTTGGTTCTTTAAAGGGCTCTTCTCTTCGGATAAGATGGCCATTTACGGATTCATGCTTAGCGTTGACGTAATTCAAACAATTTTGTAGTTAGTTGTAGGGCGAAAAGAGATGACTTTTTTTTAGATCTTTTCACACAAAGTATATATATTTTAATTGCTTTATAAGTTTCTATTTTTGTCAGCACAACAATACCTTACCCCCCCGCTACCTACATCCCTGTTTAAACTCGAGAATATTGAAATGATTTCTTGCCCTTACAGCCATCTTTGCCGCAGACAAGAAATTGTTTTCTTTTTTTCTTTGTTTGTTTTTACGCTACATTTCTATGCTGTTTCGCCGTCTTCCCATCCTTGTCTTTTTTTGTTTTATTTCAAGTGGCTGAATTAATTTTTGCGCGAACAAGTCAAGTGTTGTCAATCCATCGCCCGGTTTGCTTCCTCCATGCATACTCATGCGTACTTCTCGCTTTTGAGGCTCACTGGCGGGATAAAATTGAAATCGAAATTTTATCAAACGCAAACTCCTCGACTCTTCTATAAATATTTGAACGCTTAGCACTGTTCTTCACTACTTGCATGTAGTAGTACGAGTCAAATATTGATTGCAATCAATAGCTAGCCAAACTAGAAAGCAATTCTGAATCGAATCATTGGAAAAGCAAGCTATAGGACAATAAAGTGAGCACAGGGGGAGCAAGCAAACCTTTTCCTTTTCTTCTTGATGATAAGGATAGTATTCACATGGACAACTAATGAAAAGCCAGTTGCTTGGTAATTTAAACAATTCACAAACGCTACCATCATCCATACCCGTTTTCTTTTCCTATGGAAAGCTACCATCCTTTCCTTATTTTATTTATTAAAAGTAAAGAATAAAAGAAAGTTTTGAGTTCCTTCAAGCGAATATTCAAAACTCGCCCTCACTTCCTAAATGAGTACATAGTTCGTTATTGTGGACATAGCACTCCTTCTTGGAATGTGGATAAAATACAACGCGAACCGTGCCCACTATTATTACTAATCTTTGCTTTGCATTTTAAAAAACATTTTACATTTACATCGTTGAGCGGGATTCTATTCCTCGATAAATGAGAATTTCATATGAATGCAGGAAATCATAGGCGCTGTTATTCTTTTTTATCGTTAGCCTCTTTAGCTCAAGTTGAGAGCTAAAGTGAGAAAGTTCAAGTTCAAGTTCAAGTTCATTTCTTAAGTTCTCGTGAGTTCAACGCGTTAACAATTTGCATCAGACGTTATATCCGATATAAAAATCATGAAACACCCCGTTTCCGGTAAGGCTTTAAAAAGTTCAGCAATAATGTACGAATCCCAGTATTTTTTTTTTCTTTTTACAATTTTTTACAAATTATTAACACTGGCCCTTAACAAACAAACAACAAACGTCATAAGAAAGTCTCTAGTGTAAAATGTAGTTTTGGTGACCTTTTTTTAATTTCTCAAGTTAAATGTCTGTCTGTGCCGTGTATGCCACTATACTTGACTATAACTTGACTCTCTTGCTATTATTGCCTGTGCCTGCACGCAAGTTCAGAACTTATTTATTATGCCCAAAATTGTTGCAATTGTCTCGGAATAAATAATTTATCTAAGATATCAATCAATATATAAAAAGACTATATACGAACAGTGCAAGCAACAGCCTTTCAAAGCCTTGCTTATGATCTTAAATTCCTAGCAATTGATTAAGAAAGCAATTTCCTGCATCACTTGAGACGAATACTTTCCCGGATACTGGTACATTTTGCGACATTAGCAAGCATTTTATTCTTTTCGAAAGCACAGAGCTTTTCTTCCATAAAAAACAAATATATATAAATGCAGGGTTTCCGAAACGCTCGCAACATTTAAACGAGTCATTAGTTGACTTTGCTTCTTGAGCTGTGTGGCATGTGGCACCATCATCTTACTGACACCACATGTGATCTAACGCGACATGTTGCAATTTGGGTACAACAAAATTTATGCATTCGCCATTAACTGTTGTTCGTAGAATAGTTTAATGATACCTTTAGGGCATTGGGACGATGTGGATGTCCTCGTTTCTCAACAATCACTCATGAATTTTCTCAATCTTTCTAAAGATGAAAATGAGTCTCGTCGCAGAAGAGGGTTCAGTGCGAAAAGTCAACGTCTTAGTCTTCACTGGCCCATAATCTAATGTATTTATAACTTATTGAATGCACTGATGGGGCGACAAGCTACTAAATGTTGATTTTTCAAACAAAATATAGAGATAGAGAGCTTCACTGTTGCTACTAACATTGCTGAACTATCACCTCTCACGACGATGCTTTGCTTTCATTGGCAATGCAACACTTTGCCGCACAAATGACGTGAAATTCAAATTTTACCTGAATTTTTCGATCGTTCTACTCGCTTCATACGCCCAACTCTTAACTTAGAACGGAGTTAGTTGGCTGGACAGAATTTCTACAAACAATTAAATTCGTTTTTTTTTTTTTTTTTAATTTTCTTCCAAATATGGCTACAAAGTCTCCGTACTAAACTGTCTTCCCTTTAAGAAGTTGTAAAAGACAGTGTGATTGACCCTCAAAATTTCACGTTAATGTCGTATAAAAAACAATTCTTGAGATGAAAGAATGCAGAGAGAGATGAGATTTGCGTTAATAATTAATAATCAATTGTTATGTCGTCAAAATATAATTTTGTATATGCAGGTGAAGGAAACCAGACAGACAGACAGAAAGACAGACAGATTGATAGTGCGATTCGTTTGTGTGAATTGCGAAAATTTTCAATTTCATAATGAGTCATAATCAAATGAAACGAGAACGAGAACGAGATCGAGATCGAGAAATGCGAAAATAAATATTATGGAAAATTAAATAAAAACAAAAAAGAAACAAAGAAAGAAATCTGTTTTCTGTTTAAATAAATAAAAACTAGACAAATTTTATAACGCATGAAAATGCATATAAGACTTTGTGTTTGGTTTTCCACAGCATTTTTTTTTTTTTGATCGTTAAATACCACATCAAACGTTAGAAATGCGCACAACAAATTCAAGAGAAATAGCCGAAAATAAATAAATAAAAAAAAAAAACAAAACAAAACAAAAGTACAATGAAAACTAAATCAAAAAAAGATAAAATGAGAAGAAAATAATTAATAAAGATGGCCACGACGATCTTAAATCTATTACAACGTGAAAAATGTGAAAAGTTAGGCAAAGAAAAATTGCAGTCAGTAGAAGGAGGCGGAAGCGGAGGCGGAGGCGGAGTAGGAGGAAAAAATAATGAACACAAGAGGAAAAGTGTAGATGAGAATTTAAATCGAAATAATTCAAACATAGTCGCGACTTGCGCCCTAGCTGATGATGATGACTCTTTGCCTGGCATTGGTGGTAGTAGTAGTGTACCAACGCAAAGACGTCGCAGATCATATGTTTTTGCTACTCTTAAAGATGTTATTGCTCTGGTAAATGCCGAGGAGAATAACACGACACCCACAAACCAGCAACAACAACCACCCGAAGAGCATAATTCAATCAAAAATGTAGAAAACCCTAGCACTGATCGAATTGAAGAGAAGAAGAAGGATGCCGCTATTGTGCTATCATCCACTGGGGATTATCATCATCATAATAATAATAATAATAATAATAATGATAATAATGACGATGATGACGATAATTGTACTACGAAACGATTGCAACAACCCAGGCAACAGAGGCGTTATATGCGCAGTGCTACGGCGGCCAGTGTAACGCAGTTGTTGTCCGATGGTTGTAACAGTCTGTTGCAAAGATTTCGTCGTAATCCAAGCGAACGCCCTGAACAGAAATTTCAACAGCAACAACAACATCGAAAACAAGAACAAGAACGGGAACGTATACGTGAGCGCGATAATTTACAACAACTAAAAAATAATCGGTAATATTTTGAAAAAGAAATTAATCGAATGTGAAACAAAATTTTAAATTAAAAAATTAAAAAATTAAATATGAAAAAGAAAGAGAAAGAGAATTTCTTCAAACACCTCCCAAAAAAAAAAAAAATGATTACTTTTTTCGCTTTTTCTCGCTATGACTTGCTGCTGCTCTATATATTTAAATAAAAAGTAAATTTTATTTTGGGTTAATTATGTAAAAAAAGAAAAAGACAAAAAAAAAAAAACACGCATTTTCTTGTCTGTTTTATATGCGATTTGTTAAATAATTCACTATAAAGAATTTTATTCATTCTTCCTTTTGTTTCGTTTAATTCGAAGACTTTGTGAAAATGCCTCTGAATTCAATCGAATCGAAAAATAAAAGTGTACGTACGTGCTGCCGTCTGTCTATGAACGCAAATATTTTCTTTGGTTTTTTTTTCTATTCTACTACACATTCATATTATATTTTATATGAATTTCAATTGTGTTTTCACTATTGCGTCTGTATGTTTACTATCTGTCTGTCTGTCTGTCTGTCTGTCTGTCTGTCTGTCTGTCCGTCCATATACAGCTATAAATAGTTTACCATTTCGTGTATTGAAAATTTTGCTTGATTTATTCTTTCAATTTATAAAACAAAGTAAAGTTTAAAAAAAAAAAAAAATCATTTAAGGGGACTTACTAACGATTACAAAATCATTGTTCGTCGAATTCCTTTGCGAAACCTTTTCAAAGCTTTCGAGCAAAAAAAAGAAAAGAAAAGAAAATGTAAAAAATGTATTTTTAAATAAGTGAGAGAACTCAACTATTAATTGTCAATCAGGTGAACAATGGTGTGCTGCAGCAGGCAGATTGACACCTTATTAGAATTGCTCTTACAATTCAATCTCAGTTTGAATCTATTACAAATACACAAAGCGGCACTACATTCGTACTCTATTCCAACTATAATAGCAAATTGGTAAACAAATGGCACGGCACACAGGTTGGGGACATCACAGAATTGCGTGTTCACGAATCTCTCAATTTTAAAATGAAGTCAAACTTGAATGTAGACAATTGGTAACAACATGCATGTAGTGGTGAATTCACAAGCAACTCTTCGAACTTTGAATTGAATGGAGAAAGGTTCTCTAGCCAAGCTACTAGACAGACGTCTTCGAGATCTTGAAGAACAAATGACTCGAAAGATAAATTTCTACAACAGGTCTGGGGATTGGGATTGGGATTTTTCATATTTCCAGAAGAGATGAGCTTCTTTCGACAAGTGCGAATTAATCCGTTCTCTAGGTTTCTTGCTAACCGTATTTATATACTAACTGGTAGCCTAGAAGTCGCAGTAGTGGAAGGCTGAACTAATAATAATGCCTTAAAAATCGGAATAATAATGCTTTGGTATAATCTTCTCACATACCTACTACTTTCCTGACCATGCCCTTGCTATAAAACATAAAATGCGACAACAAAAAAATGCAACAACAAAACCGTCTCATATCACAGAACTTAGGTCTCGTTGTTCGTAATTTCCGAGATATCGACGCGAAAGCTGAGAAGAATTATTAGGAAGCGCTTTAAAGTTATGCTTCTTCCAATTTCCATCTTAAAATGCAGAAACATTTTTTTTTAGATTTAAGATTGCGCTGCTCTAGAGGCTTAATATTGCCGTTAGACTTACTATGTTTCTATAATAAGAAATAAATTTTCTTTAAAAAAATTAAATAAATATACCTCCAAGACTTGGCTTTAATACCGACATTCAATGGAAAGAAGGAGCCAGATGTTCTTGAGCTTATTATTTGTCCATTTTCATGTATCAGATATAATTCCCTATATATTATAACGTATGTAAATTTGTTTACATATTTATAGTTTAATCATAGTTCTAAAGAAGGCTTTCTTTTTCTAATCCTCTCTATCTATCACCTATCCCTACAAAACTGTAGAGAGTATACATGTTCAACATTAGTTCTTGTTAATATATTTATATAAATAATTGCTTGATCGTAAGTACCTAACAGTAGCTATGCGGTATTCCAATCATAGTTAATGTATTATATCAGAAACTTTTAACAAACTTATCCTCTCCTAGCTTTTCTCGTTCTGTCTCTACCTTTCTCTCTTTCTCTTCTCTCTCGCTCACATGATATATACTCCCATTCATTTTAACTTTACAAGAGAACAGTCTTGTTGCTCTCTTTAATTATAATTTCCTAAACACTCAACGAGTTGTTTAGTTCCATTTTCAGTGCATTCCCTTAATGGATATATTTTCGTATTTTTTTTCTTTCTAAGAGTTCAAGGTTTCAGTAAAAAAATAAATCATTGTGTGTTAGTGTTTGCTCGTCTTTTTTTTTTTTTGCACAAAGAAAATGCAACAACTTACGAGACAAGTACACGCAATACGCTCGTAAGCATTCACATCATCCTCAAGCCTTTTTAGCTTAGTTGTTCTCCCCTAGTAATGATCACTCGCTCGCTTCTTCATTTCTTATTGTGATGATCATTTCCTCTTTTTCTTCTTTATTATTAAGGAAATGCATTGAATGTATTTAAGCATAAAAGTCTCACCGTAAGGTGTGTTATATTATTATGTGCTTACATTTGCGTACAAACAAGCAAAACCTTTAAAAAAATTCAATTCCGTTCTTGTGTTTATTTTTAAAAATCTTATCTTATTTTTATATATGCAAAGTATTTGTTCTTTTAGTTCTTTTTTTGTTTTTTTTTTCTTTTCAATTTAAATAAAGTTTAGTTTATAGTATGCGGAAATGCAAAAAAAAAAGAAATTTTTTTTTTATTTCATTGTTTGAAATTTCAAACTATTTCTTCATAGTCGTCGATGTAAGTTTTCTTTTGTTAGAGACAATTGTCTATACGTGGGTGTTGCATATGTGTTATGTATTTCACTGATTTATTTGCCGTTAAAAGAGGGGATAATAAAACTGCACGTTTTATTTCTTGCTGTCATTTATTTCCATTTTTATGGACTTTTAATAAAATTTTGGAAGAGATTGCTTTAAAATTTATGAAAATATTTGCTTTTTAAATGTGAAAATGGGGCGAAACATCGATCGAAGCACGCGCATGTTCTCTTTTGTACTTGAATTACTAGATCAGGTTACTACTTAGGGGTATCGCTCAACATTGTCGGACTTTGGAATTAGTTATCAATTCCAGGATGATTATAAAATCGATAAAAAAGAGTATTTAGTTATAGGTTTGCGCTAATGGGAAGCATAAGGCGAAGGGGCTATCACTCACTATCATTACTTTCTACTATTAAGTCTCTGCTGATTTTTTGGTCAAACGTGCACTTCTTTCTCCTGAGAGATATTGCTAATCCGATAATTTTGTGATAGATAAATCGGCTTGATTTAAAGATAGTAGACGATACCAGTAAACCGATCAAGTTACTGTTGTCCTTTTGTCATGGGAAGAAATTGTTATTATCTCTAATAAATTTATCTGTCAAAGATCGTCTTAATAAGTAGCAAGAAACATTCTTGTATCAGGTTGGTGTTGACCTCTTGACCTCTTGACGAAGATTATTAACCGTTTGCGTACCAAGCAGAGCGATCCCGCTGTTCATATTTCATGTCGAGAAAACTCAGACAGTTTTGAAAAAAAAGCAGCGCGAACGCGCTGTCTGGGATTCTTCAACAGTGTTTTTTCAAAACCGTTTGGGACTCAAACGGTTAAACCTTCAATAGAACTATTGACGTCTGGCTATCCGCCTTCATACTCTTCTTCGAATCGAAATATCTCGCTTTCGCGTTTGGAGCCGAGTACCGGTGGGGCGTGGAATCAAAAGATAAGCACTTGCAACGTCCCGCTTATTCTCGTGCTTACTCGCGCCAAACTTCAGTAAACAGAAGCATCTGATTGTTGCGTTTTTTTCTTTTTTGTTTTTTAAAGGGGGGCGCATCAATTTTGTTTTTTAAAAGGGGGACGCCGGTACAAAAAGGTTGGAAACCACTGCCTTAATAGATTAACAAGCGCAGGTTAAAATATCATTATGATCTGTTCACAATAGATTAGAAACTGAGACAAGAAAAAAAATTTTTTTTTTCGTATTTTCATCTATAATTTTCCGTTCTGGAAAGATATTTCGGGAAAAATCCCTATTCAGATATTTGTAAGAACCGGCTGGATCGAAATCCTCAATTAAAATTTATTCGTAATTAGGTGAGAGCGAGCGTAGTGGTTAAGATTATATTGCAAATGAATTGGAATTCAAATTTTATCCTTAACTGCGCACGTGCTAGTGTAAACCGATCGAGACTGCTAATATTGCGCTAGAATATATCGAATATATCGAAAACTAAATCGCACAAAGACTATGTCAAGGTAACACAATACGTTACTGCCCTCCTTTGACTAGTGATTGCTGACAACTTCAGAATACGGTTGTTTTTAAAGCGTCTACTTGTCTAATATCTAAATAGCTTTATGGGTAATTATTTTTAATCTTTTGTTCTATCGCATGGGATATTTCGCTGACTCATGATAATACTTTTTTCCATATTTGCATCATTTTCGCATTTGTAAAGATGCACTTAGTTTATGATGAATCATATTATGGTTAAATATTTGTTTTAATCTTTATTATGAAAAACCTGTGTGAGTGTGCATATGTGTATGCATATACAGATACGTTTGAAATCTTTTTAACTTATAAACATAAAAATATGTTTTCTTGGCATGCACTTGATTCAGATTGCCTTGTGGTTGTTTTGTTTTTTCTTCTTTTTTTTTTTTTTCAATAAGACAAATGAATGTAGCGGAATAAAGGGCGGGAGGGGAGGGAAAGAAATAAATTGAAAGCACATAAGGATTACGAAATTCGGAACAATGTTAATTAATTATTTAAAAAAAATTCGGGCTTCTTCGTGAATTCAAAGAATTATAATAAATTATAATAAGATCACTATTAGGGTTCACCTTTCTCTTGTAAGATTCCCGGTCGTTATTAAAACTGGGTCTTTTTTTCGACACTTCCGTAATGGGATTCAAATTTTTTTTGCTTTCTTTTCCTTTTTCATTGTTTTGCGAAGCAAGTCGACAAGGAAAATGCATAATAATCGCTTATTTATTTAAATGTTGCATTTAAATAAAATAAATTGCTTTGGAATGATGGTGCTTTGCTTAACGCCCACCCAATGAATGAAACGTATTTTAGTATATTATACGTAAGTACGTATTCGTTTTATATTTCTACCTATCTATCAGGCATAGTCGCATTTTTTCCTTGTTTTCTTACCCGACTTCAAGATTGGTCGATTCCGGTATGTATTAGCGCTGCGACACTGTACACGTCATACATAGATGTTAAATGTCAATACAGGCTGGATGGGTGGATGGGTGGAAGAAAACCGAGGTAGATAGAAAACATGACCAGGAAATCTTAGAATCAAAAACAAATTCCGTTTTTTAGCTACTCTGCTTATATCATAATCCACCTAAGAGATGGGCACATTTTTCTTTAGCCACGTAACTCGCTGCTATCCAAAAGCCCCACGGCGTAATACTTTTGTAAAATTAAAATTTTCAAAACATAAGGAGTAGTAGCCCATGATCTAGTAGAGTACTGTAGTTGTGTGCATACTGTTACTCGGATAATGTTATTAAAGAAACAGGACTGACATGCCTAAAAATATTAACCTAAAAAAATCCTTTCCCCTAAATATTTTGCCTCAAACAAATTGCTGGAGAATTGTTAGAGATCCGTGTAGAAAGGATGGGTTGTGGAGTGTATTACGTGAATACGTTCATAAATGGATTTGGATGAATTTCCATGTCCTTAGCTAGCACTAAATTCTCTTTCTTGGACCTTCTTCGATTAATTCCATAAAGCATGGACCATTTGCGCTCTACTCTGCTCAGTATCAGTTTCATGATGAGCGTGCAGATATTGAAATTCAATTCTAGCACAGTCCCGAAATTTGGTTTTACTTAATTCGAACTATAGCCTTCCATTTAAGAAGAAGAAGAAAAAAAAAAAAAGTAGTGAGCATCCAAAATTCGCCTTAAAACGAATGTTGTATGCACTCTCCCTCCTCTCATAATCGCCTTTTTTTTTAATAAGTTTCTGTTCACATTTTCTTTTTGTGGTATATTGAGAAAATTATTAAGATATTTTCACACATTTTCACAAAAACATTTATCTCTTGTTTCTTTATTTTAAAATAAATATTATGGTTCGAGCATTATTTCAGTTAATATTTTGATTTTCGACATTACGTACAACGTTAATAATTAGTGCGCGCGAGTTTTAGTTGATCTTCTCATTCTTCTTCTTCTTCTTCTTCTTATACTTTCTTCTTCCTTAAACTAAATTCACACGTTAGACGTGATATGATAGAACGAAAATAGATAAATTAAAAATATATATTTACATATATATATATATTTACATATATATATATTCATAAAGTAAGAAATTTCGCAAGAATCGTAGGTTTAATTATAAAAAAAAAAAAAAAAGCGAAAAAAGTAATCTTTAACAAATAAAAAAAAAATATATAAATAAATAATAATAATAATCTTTAATGAGAAAATATTTTATTTATAATTTGAAAACGCAAACAACAACAATAATTGCTTGCTTTGCTCGCTGCTTCTTGCAAGCAGTGAGTTAAAATCTTTAAACTTCAAATCAAATAGAAGCAGCAGTAAAGCAACGAAACAGAATAGTGAAAATTATTGTGAGAAGAATAATAATAACAACAACAACAACAACAACGACAACAAAAAGGATAATTTTTCGCCGAAAACAAGTTTAAATTCGATGAGTGATCGTCACCGTTATACCCGTTATTATGGCGGTACTGGCCTATATAGTAGTCCGTCTACTACTGGACGCTATCAAAAAAGTGCTACTACCACTGTCTCGGCTCTCGATCGATTGCGTTCAAATTTAAGTCCTGTAACGGCTTATTACAAACCATTAATGCGTACTTTTAGCAAACGTGATGTACGTGAGCAAACGTCGTTTACATTGTTTCCGTTACCATATTCATCTAAAGGATTCTCTTAGAGTAGCTAAATGGATTGTGACGGCGGGGTAGGGGCGGGTGGGAGGGGAATTACACGAATTAAAAGAAACAAATTTTTTTCTTTTAAAAAATCAAGATTATCTTCTTCTTGATCTTCTTCTGAAAAAAAAAAAACATTTTTTTTTTTTTTAATTTCATCGAAATTGAATGAGTGAGTGCATCATTTTATTTTTGGCTATTTTTTGACTTTTTTTCCCCAAAATTTTTTTTTTATATCTTTTGGCTCTGGATAAGACTATGTATGCACATGCCTATAAATATATAATTTGTGTTTAACGATGAACGAACAATTAGGAACACATGTTCGCTCGTAAAGAGAAAGTGAAAAGTTTGTTTTGAATATACAAACAAAACTATTATATATATATATATAGATATATGTATGTACTCATATGTTTTTTTTTGTTTGGTTAGTGTTTTTTTTTATTTTATTTTTTTTATTTATTAAAATTATCTTGTCAACTATTATAAACATTATACTTGAACCATTTTCAATGAAATTTTTCTCAAGTTCATTTAAAGATTATGTTGAGATTTATAAGAGCTTCAATAAATTAATTAAATTTTAAACATTTTAACATTTTCAAATAAATATTATTTTGCAGACACAAACGACTAAGAAAAAAAAATTTCATAAATAAATAAAGCAATTCGCAAAGCTATTATCTCGATAGGAGGGAATGGGGGCGAGCGAGAGGTGTCTTGTACCGATATTACCTCAATAATTAAAAATAATACCGCATAGTTTTCTGCTTACCGTGTAAGTAGGTCTACCGGAGGTCACTGTACTGTCATTTCACTAACTATTTACTGGGCGTTGATACGACATTTCACAGTCATATATAAATTATTATAAATTATAGCAATAAGTAGGAAGTGAGATGAGAGCGAGAAAATCCTATTTAAAGAGTTATGGGGAGTAACGAATGGTTTTACCTGCCCTGCCTATGATGATGGCCAGTAAATTTGTAAAAGAAGGAGTTTAAAAATGCTTTACAAATAAAAAAAAGTGTAGAACATTAATAAAGCTCGACTTATTGACCGATTTCTTTGGAATAAAAATTCACTGTCTTGACTGAATTAAATCACTCACATCTACTTGCATCTTCCAGGCTTTTACTTATAACTTTTCTACCTTAGTATCTCTAGTAGATCAGATATTCTGTGAAAACAAAAAAAACTGTAAAACTCTTCGTAAATTCTGAAAATCTTTAATGAAAATTTAAAGGAACGCATCATCTGAACGCACAACACAACAAATTCGAGATATTAATGCGCCTGAATGTTAAAAAAGCAAAAACAAAAAAATAAGTTCACAATCTCTGAAGATGAGTAGAAGGGAAGGAATATCGCCCGCTGTCTCGGGAAAATGCGTTTTTCATTTCAATAGTTTGGGGGTAAATAAATGTAAACACTTTTGTTTGTTTCGTTCAAAATATTTGAAAGTAAACAGAGACTCGAGTTTTAATATTTAAATGCGTTACTTATAAAAGCAGCATAAAAGTATTTTGAAGGCCAATTTTTTACGAACTATGACTAACGTATAAGAGAGCAAAATTTTCCGAAATGCTTTGTCATCGTCTAAGAGAATCCTTTAGTAGTTGGTTGAAGAACGCTTCGAAAGCTTATGTTTTTTAACTGTGTTCTGTACATTTTTCTCATACTTAGCGAAAAGACAACGATAAAGACAAAACTCCGGTAGCCTCCAGTTCTAGTGCTGCAAAACTATCGGCCATATCAAGACTAGAGAATAAATATTCAGATATTTTAGATCGTGTAGGTAGACGTCGTCATCGTGATGCCGACGATGATCACGAGAAGACTTTGGAACCCGATGAGAATATCAATCCTTTAACACGTTCGGCTACCTCGCATCAACTGTCGTCGGCTGGCACAAAATCGAAACTGTCCTCTAGTTCGTTTGGTACTGCCGATCGAAGAGAACGCACGCCTTACCGTTTATTAAGGAATAAAACTGCACGATATTTGGGCGATTCGAGCGACAGCGGATACTTAACTAGTACAAATGGTCGGGCTGTTAATGATTTGAACTTAGTTGATGATAATTATCTTTTGGACTATGGTAGTAGTAGTAATAAATATCGTTTGGGTGCCCGAAATCACGGCGCACACTACGATCACCGCTACCAAGACGAATATAGTTCAACAACAAGCCGTCATGGTCGTAATGGCGAATATGCTTCCAGTTATAAGCCACGTAGCGGTTTAGACTACCGCAACTATTACGATGGTTCACGCTTAGGTAGACATTATGATGCCAGTACTGATCTAGATGTAAATTCATCTTCTTCTGCAGTATCATCAGGCTATGAGAAAACAAAATCTAATAGTCGCAATAAAACCTGTGAGAATTTAGCGAGCAGGACGGGTGATAATAGTGAGAGCGGCCGTGTTGAGGACAACATTACCATCCCGCTTAACTCACGTAATCGTTTTGCCTATAAACGCCCGCAAATGAGTTCAGTGGCATCGTCAACTCATCGCGTTCCTCCCCCCACGTCCACTAGTAGTAAATCATTTACCGATGAAGAGATGGAAATACTTAATGATGAACGTTCATCTGCCGATAATGCCGCAATATTATTAGCCTTGCGTGAAGATAGTCAATATTTGGAAGCAAAAAAATTTGAGGAACGCTTGAGAAAACGTAAGGAGTTAAAGGAACGAATGGCTCGTTATGCTTTAGAAGCGGAAAAAACCAAAGAACTACAACAACAACAACGTTTAGCGGAAGAGGAATTAGAAAATAAGAAGAAACTGGATGCCAATAATAATGATACCAAATTAGTTGATAAGGGACATCTCGAATTAAATGGTCGTGCAGAGTTACCTGTAAAAAAAAGCAGTACCAAAAAAGTAACTACAGAATCTGATAGTGATAGTACCTCCACGGAGGAAGAGAGCGATAGTAGCTCTGACGAAACTAGCAAACAAAGTGTTAAAGAAGTTGTAACAGATACCGTAGAGACCTCCTCCATCCCTGTAACTAACAACAACAACAACACGATAACAACCACAAGAACAAACGTTACAACCACCAGCACCTCCAATAGTGAAACCATAACCTCAGTCAATACAACCAATAGTACGTCCATTTCAGGAATATCTAGCAAAGGTACAGATTACGGAGAAACAAAAATCGCAAACACAAAGACCACGAATAGCAGTCGACCACTGATGCTAGCATCCGATCAAAATAATAACGACCTTTCCAAATACAGACCTCAACCTTTCAATTTTAATAAGTTTAGTAGCGGTCTAATGCACTCTAGTAGTTCGAGTGCTTTGGCATTCGGCAGCATTACTGAACGTTTAGGTACGGGACGTCAACAAAGAACTTATAAAGGTAGCGCTACTTCAAGAGCAGTTGGTGCTGTTCTTAATGAGCTAGAGACGCCCGGACCCACAAACTCTGGTGCTCGTGGCAATGCCGCCCGTGATAATTACTTTAATTCATGTAAATCATACCATTTTGATCCTTACAATACAGCTTATGGCAGCAGTGGCGGTAGTAGGAGAGGTATAGGTTCCACTGCTGCGATGCCGATATCTGCATCTGCTTTAACCGCCTATCAACGTCAGCAAATGCAAGTTTATCAGCAGCAACAACAACAACAACAGCAACACCATCACCACCAACAGCAATACCATCAACATCAACAAATGTTGATGTTGTCGAAAAGTGCCACTTCTGCGTCTTTATTTCATAGGTCACGCATTCCAAAAACTTTGTCAACATTTGTAAGATTTTTTTGTCTTACTTTTAAAAAATTGACTCTTTTTTTTTTTTAATTAACGCTTTTGAATGTTATCGATTCATACCGAACGTATTTGCTTTCTTATGACTGTCGTGAATATTTTACTTTTACTAATCAAATTTAAATACTAGACAATACTAGTCTGATCCGTTTTACGCATTACATTACATTACTATTATTATTATTCACGGAGGTTATGACTTCGAAGACAAAACGAATATCACCTTCCTCATAATCCTTCTTCCAAATATGGAACGATGAATAAAATTTTATTTCAATGTTTCTCGCGTTGAAAAAGAAAAAAACTTTTGCTACAGTTATGCATGTAAGCCTTGCTTGAAATTTCTACTAACACAACCTTGAAGCGTATAAAGAATTATATAAATTCCAATACATTTTTTTGCTTTTAAATTAATTATAAAAAAAAAATAAACCTTTTTTTTTCGTGAAATTCTTCACGAAGGTTATTATTATTGGTACAATCGCGCAAAAAAGCTATAAATTTTTCTTCCCATAAGTAACAACGGAATCCCATGGGATAGATATTTTAGAGAGAGAGAGAGAGATATTATTATGAAAATCTCATTAAAGCACATTTTAGAGCACATATCTTTGGAAATCTCATGAAAGATATTTTAAAGTAGATATTATTATGAAAATCTCATGAAAGCGTAGAAATTATTACGAAAATCTCTTGAAAGATATTTTAAAGTAGGTGTTAGTTATTATGAAAATCTCATGAAAGCGTAGAAATTATTACGAAAATCTCTTGAAAGATATTTTAAAGTAG
>KK502568.1:0-31731 GCA_000688735.1 Glossina austeni
ATATATATATATATTTACCCTATTGGCTAAGGTTTTATGCAAATCAACAGAAAATTTCAAAAGGTTGAAGAATCCAGCACATGATGACTTTGCTTTCAATTGTTTGATTGCTTCTCCTTATAGTAATAAATAATAGTAACAATAATAATTAAAATATACGCTTAAGTGGAATTATAATTAACTGAAAAATATTTCGCCCTTGTATTCGCTCCCGTTCTTTATACAAAAAAAAAATCTAGTAAAATTTCCTTCATTTCATTTGCAAAATTTTACATTTGCTTTATACCCATCACCGAAGGATGTTTATTTTGTCAAAACGTTTGCAACATTGAGAAAGAAGCCTGAGAGACTCAATAAAATCTTGGTATTCTTGATTAACATCAAATTGTGATTCCGATTAAGCATGTCCGTCTGTCCATCTGTCCATCTGTCCATCTGTCCATCTGTCCATCTGTCTGAATGTGTTACGTCTGTGCTAAACACTGTTCTGGTCGCAAACACGCAACAATCCGTTTCAAATTTGTCGCAAGCAGTAAAAGCTCTTGCACGTAGGTTGGATGTGGAAAATATTGAGTCAAATCATACAAAGAACACTGGAGTATAAACTGAGATCAACTCTATTTTCAAAAATATAAAAAAATTCGTTTTCATTCGTTACTTCTGAACCACAATAGATACAACGATAAAAATATACTTTTTTATATTACACTTATGGTCCCGGAGTCCCGGAGTATTGCACAATATTGAAATTTCACTCTTTTATTAAAACTTTTGTAGCATCCAGAAAGAAGATGCAGAGACCAATATCGAAAGGTGATGGGTATAAAAGATTCGGTTGCAGCCCAATAAAATGTTCTCGCTTGTTTTCCTTTTGTATCAACGCTTTCGCTTGCCTTTCTTAATAATTTTTTTTCTTTTCCTAACTTTTTCTCGTTTCTTTTCTGTTTATTAAATTAAAGATAAATGAGAAAGTAAGAGCAACGAGAAGTAAAAAACTGTGTTCTAAAGAAGTGCAATTGATGTTTTCATTCTGCAAACAATTTTTTACTTTCAGTTTTCATTGTTTAAGTTTGTATCCATCACCGGAGTACTATACTTTTATTTCTTTTTGTAGCACAAGGAAAGACGGATTACAAGCAACGGAAACTACATAACAGGTTAAGAAAGGTGGATAAGTGGATAAGTAACTTTGGCAATACTGAACTTATCAGCCCCGTCCGATTAGCATTTGTTTTGTTATTGTCAAAAATACATCTCTATAGGAATAGCATATGAACATTTCACAAGATGTTTGAATGTAACCTAAATTAGGGTAATAATCCTAGTAACATATTTTGTTGGTTCAGCAGAAGCTCTACTATGATGACATAATCCCAACGGGAAAGGTTTCAAGTGCATCTAAAGCATGCTCAAAATCTCGGAACCAGGACCAACTGCAACAAGAGATTTTCGATATTTCTATTTTTTTTAATGGCTACCCTATGACTTTGAGGGTCAAGGGGAAGCATTATGTGTTTTTCAAAAACTAATAGTGTGTACTTTAGTTTAATTTAAATTATGTTTAAAAACTAAATTTAATTTAATAAATAATTAGATTCGAAGTGAAAATGTGCGGGGTTGCGATTTCTAAGTGATGCATAAATTAACTGAACCAAGTGATAGCCAAGAATACAGGAGCACTTTATTTAAGAATATTATAATGATCTTGTTTTGATTTTCAACAGACAGATTGAATTTGATGCCTATCTGAACATTAGTCCTTGCTGAGGAAAATGTACCTCACCAATGTAATCGAGTATACTAATTATGCAGCTATTTGAACCGAATTCTTCGTTGCTAATATAAATTAATATTAATTTTCCTTTCTTCATCTGTCCCATAATATATATTCTACCAATTGTAGTTTGTAATAAAACCCACTAATTAATTTAACAAGCAAAGCAAAAAAAAAAAAAAAAATTGAAAAATTTCTTCATTAAAAAGTTATATTTTTCCGAGTTATTTCTATACGAAAAACATTTTATACCTTTGGAATTATTTTTATTCTGTGAACTTTTTTCGCTTGACTCACTAAAATATATCAACATTTTTTTACCCTACACCGCTTGCGTTACAACATACCCATACACATACAATAAATATATAACATCTAGAACAACTTAAGATAGACTCACTGTTGTTATGGCAGCAAGTTAAGTAGAGGGTTTCTATGCAAACGCCGCGGCAGGGACACGAAAGATAACAGAAATAGTCTCAACGATAAAAAAGAGAAATCAATAAAAGTTATAAGTAATAAAATTGACGATGTAGGGAGCGGTTTTATTATTTCGAAATTAAATCTACAAAATTAATTTAAATAAAGTATGATTAAAACACGTGCTACTCTTTCATTGCTTACATAGGCAATGAGCTAACGATAGCTTACGTAAATGCTTAAATGAATAAAACAGACCAGATTTGTATTTATCTGTCTGTAAGGAATCATGACAGCGTTTGCCAAACATTTAATCGACAACACTTACCTTTTATTAAACCTATCTAAGCTTACCTATCCGTCTGTCTATCTTGCTTTCTTCTGTTCACAATACACGTGACAAGTTTTGTGGTAATTTTATAAAATTTGGTATCCCTATGAGTTTTGCCCGTAGGTCGAACACTATTGAAAATGACAGGACAGGATCTTCACTTATAACATCTTATTTTGCAAAGTCGTTATATGAATAATTGCATTAAACCAAGTGGAACAGGGTATGTAACGATCGACAGTGGGATAGTGGTTGTAATTCCTTTTTAAACAAATCAGATTATATCTCTTGACGATGTAGGGAGCGATTTCATTATTTCGAAATTAAATTTACAAAATTAATTTAAACAAATCACGTCCTACTCTTTAATTGTTTACACAGGCAATGAGCTAACGATAGCTTACGTAAATGCTTAAATGAATAAAACAGACCAGGCAGATTTGTATTTATCTGCCTATAAGGAATCACTACAGCGTTTGCCAAACATTTAATCTACAATACTTACCTTTTATTAAACCGATTTAAGCTTATCTATCCGTCTGTCTATTTTTCTTTCTTCTGTTTACCCTGCACGTTTTTATTTTATTTTTATAAAATTTGGTACCCCTATGAGTTTTGGCCCAAGCGCGAAAACTATTGAAAATGGATAGGATCGGATCACTTTTTCGATCACTTCACATATAACTCCTTATTTTGGAAAGTCGTTATATGAACAATTGCACTAAACGAGGTAGCATAGGGTATGCTATATAGTGGTTTTAATTCCTTCTTAAACAAATCAGATTATATCTCTAAAGTGAAATTAAATATTGTGCACCTTTTTGTAAACCATCTAAAAAATTGTTGTTTATTTTCATAGTAATGTATGTCCATGGCTGTACGTTGTTGACTAGCTACACTTTGTATTCTACTATGAGTTAACCATACATTAATAAGGAAAAAACAGCGACACAGTATGTAAAATGAACAAAAAATCTAATACTTTGATAAAATTCTTCGCATCCATGAGATATATATAAACACCGTGCTGACCGGCTAACTGCTTACTATTGTAATGCTTACTATTAAAGCTTGTAATGCTTACCATTAAGGATTGTAATGCTTACTATTAAAGATTCATTCCTCTGTGAGAATAGTTTTCTTTCCTTCCTAACTTATTCAACTGTTTTCTTTCTTGTTTCATATTTTTGAAATTTTGGAGTTGGAGGTGATAAACCATAACATCTTGCATTTTAATTGTGTCTCTTTGATTTGTTTATTCATATAAATTTATACGTATGCTTATGTGCGCGAATTTTCTTAAATCTTTTTCCTTTGAAATGCATAAAAAAGATGAAGAGAAAATTTATTTCAAAATTATATTTTCATATGTACGCATGCTAACGAACTAACCCTGACAATGTAGAGCTTATAGCGAGTAAAATGTGCGTACATGAAAAACAAAAAAAGGAAAGAGAAATACACGCTGATTTTGTTTGCAACTTTTAAATCATGAAGAATAAAAAAAAAAAAAAAATAAATAATAAAAGTGAGATAATTTAACTTTTAATTTAATATTAATTTTTTTTTTATAAAATCTTTTTAAAATGAATCCTTAAGACTTATTGTTAAAAAACAAGCAAACATTAATGTACCTAACAAACGTGTATATAAACTCGTTGCAAAAGTTGTGAGGGGTGGAGTTTTCCCATTTAAATTAAAACTTTGCAAAATGAATGAATTTGTCTTAAAAGACTCAAAAATAAAAGTTAAGTTCTAATAGAAGTGATGGCAAAGATTGCCATCAAAAAAAAGTTAAGTTCTAATAGAAGTGATGGCAAAGATTGCTTTATCTCTTTTAAATCGCTGCAAATAAACTGTAAACAAGAAATGTGGTCTGCTGAGGATGGAGGTAGCTCTCCTCATGTCCACATCTCCTTTCCCAGGAAAATGGTGTTTAAAGAAAATCTACGGAATGAAAATTAAACGCAATCATGGATTTTCCGAACAAAATATAATGCTCCTCAATTTTAACACACGTTATAAAATATGTTCCAATCATTTTTTTGACCTTAACTCTATCTCTATATTCTTTCATTTACAAGATTAATAATTTTTTTATTTCACTCTATGCACAACCGTCAGTAGCTACAACACTGAATAATTTCAAAGGTTTTTCCGTATCTTTTATTAACTAACGCGAATTCTATAACTAGAGCAAGATTCTTATAAATTCTTCTTTTTCGGTTACTCAGCAAAGCAACAACTGAAGACTCGTGGAAATGTGTAAAAAAAGGATTCTTAGATCTAATAATTTGTAATAATAACGTATGTTAACTGGATTTTATATCCAAGAGAGTGGCCAAGGTTGTCATCTGTTATGCATTCACGTGTTACACATATATGAGTTAGGTACCATATGGGAAATTACAGTCTTGAGCCTAATTACATATTTGAGTTTACTGGGCCCGGACGCTTTCAAATACGTTGGCCTATTATCTACTGGACCCCCTTACTATTTTTATTCACAACACCTACCGCATAGGAAAGTGTTTGAAAAGCGCAGTTATCGAATCGGCTGACCAGTGTTCAAGTGGTAGTACTACGCTTGAGATTTGAGCACACATCTCCCAAGCTCCAGTTTCTCCCTATCTCTCTTTTCTCACTTCCATCCCACCATACCTTAAGGGATTGCTCTGATATAGAAACAAGGAACATTTTCATCTGTAGTCGAATCTTGTATATCAACCATCATTCAGTCATTTACCAGGTTGTGGTAAGGTAAACAGGTATTTCAAGTTATTTTTAGTAGATAAATATTAAGGAGCATTAGAAGTTTTAGGTGAGTCATTAACAGGTTTTATTTAGAATAGTCTTAGTTATTATTTAGGTGTATAAACCCTTTGGTGAAAACTATCATTAGCCTTAAATAAATTCTCTATTAACTAGATTTAGAATTAATTTACTTTACTTAGGGCATCCTACTCTCAACTTTTTATCTTTTTTACCTAGACAGCATCCAAAAAGTAAAAACAATGAAAATCTAATCTGTTTGAATGTTGGATAGGCATGGCGGATTTGCTTCATATTCGAGCATGCATACTAGAGTTTATCATAAAATGAATTTAGAAAATTTAGGCTTTTTATAGCTTATAATTTATGAGTAATGAGCAAATAATACTTCCTTCCAATTTTTGCTAATAAAAGGACTGCGTAAAAAAAACTTACGATGCTTCTCACAAAGTTGAAGTCGTCACTTCAATTTTGTGACCAGTAGAGTGCCAACAAGATACACCGTGCAGTCACAGAGACAAATACACATGACTAGATCAACTTATAATTTTACGGTCATCAGGAATGTATTACTTAAGGACCTCTCTGAAGATTTCTTTTGTTTGTTGCAAACGTTATGACTGTAATATTTTCGAATAATATCGATTTAATATATTTTTGTTATACAAGTTCGATACTCAGTTTAATTTTTCATCTGTATTTATATGGGCAAAATCATGGCGCTGGCACACGTGTGATGGAAAGTAAAGAAGAAATAAGAAATAGATGAAGCAAGAGTTCATTATTTTAGGGTTGCTATCGCCCTTGTCTTTACGGGATTACCATCTTACAATACATTACAATGACAAAATAAGGTACAAAAAAAGAAATTACAAAACAAGATAACTTCAACCGATAGCTTAGACGATATGTGATTTCGTCCCTTCACTATCGTAGGATTTCCGCTGTAAGCTACTTTTCGCGATACCTAACCTTTGAAGATTGGGCCTGCCAAGCAGTTACCATCTTTTTTGCCTACGTGTATGAACTTTGAAAATTTTAACTGCGGTCTTGTGTAGACTCCTTTTTTAAGCTGACCGTATTTTTAGCGCTTTCACCTTTCAAACGACTGATTTCAACTGTAGCTTCGTAGTAAGATTGTTTAGTAAAATGAGTAGAATTTTTTTCACGAGTCAACTTTAATAGATTTTGTAATCGATTTGAAAATAACTCAGTGAATTTCAATGAAGTTTCTAAAAGACTTGCTTTGATAGGTATATTCAGAGCAAATTTTATTAAAGTGCTTCGAAATCTCGCATCCCAATAATAAGTAGAGGACTTGTGAATATTTTTTGACAAAACTTACCACAATGCCTTGAGTTTTTTATAAATCAGATCTGAAATGGAAAAAAAGGAATAGTTTTAATGAAAATCAATTTAATTTTTTACATTGTTTGAGAATTATATCAAGCAATTTAGAGACAAAAAATAAATAAATAAAAATCTTAACTTCTTATCTAAGTAAGACATAAAAACATTCCTATCGTCAGTCCTATGAACATTTTTATAGCTAACGTTTCACTACAGATTGTGGTGCTTGCTTATTTTTACCTTTTTTTTTTTTCCACTTAATAGATTTCGACAACTTGGTAAATGATGACTTTAGCACAATATATGTAGTAGTAGTAGTAGTAGTAGTAGTAGTAACCGATGACAACAATAACAATGAGGAAAGAAACTTGCAAAAGGCTCGATATCCAAATGCCAGTTATAAAAATTTACATATATGTAGACATATCGATACTTAAATCGAGAAAACGAGAGATGAAGGGAAATAAAGGGATAAAAAGCAAAACTAAAGCTTATAAATTTTTGCATAACGTTGCTTACATTTGTATAGTCAAAGATATTTTTTTCTATTTTTTATGAATTTTCATAAAAAAAAAAAAAAAAAAATAAAAAAATAAATAAAAAGAGTAGAGAGTAGCATTCAAAGTTCTTACTTTATATTTTTAACAGAGATTTTGGTTTTTATATGTTTTTTTTTTTTTTTTTTTGGTTGTCAGACAATTTACAAATAAATGGTTGCTTATATTTTAAGCACATGTGCAGGGATTCATTACAAAAAAAAAAAAAACCAAGATAAAGTTATCGACGCCTTAAAGTGAATTTTTCAATACCCATTACAAACTTTTATATGACATTTGATTGTAAAAAGTCATTTGCAGTTTATATCAAGGGTATAGCGCCGGGACACATCACACATAACGTACGTATTATAACGCAAGATGCCTCTTTATGTTCTTATCCAACTTCTTTTGAGATTAAGTTCAGATCACAGTCGTTAAGAACTCAGACGACCGATCAAATGTAGCCTTTTTTATAAGTGTGAGATTATGATTCTATGCAGGTCTATCCGTCCTATAACTCCTGCTTCTTTCCAACACCTTTAAAGGCACAAAAATTCAAGTCTTTGCAAGATTTACTTTTAAGTGGCCTAAGAGCGAGTCTGTAGTCATCAACTTTCCAAACTGATTTACGAATCGGGGGAAGCTTCAATACTAGTAAAGCTCTGATGGGACAGGTAAAAATCTTAAGCAAATTTGTTTTGTTTGTTTTTGATGACGAAAAAATGAATTGAATTTTATTAATAGTAATAAAAATCATCAAAAATTCAAGCTTAATGTATGCGAGACCCTCTAGTTTTCGTGTTTATTTTAGGATATATTTTATGTAACATGCTTTGTAATATATGAAAATAATAGACTGCATTAATAATGTCAGTATAATCATGTGTAAATAAATAAATAAACAAGGAAATAATTAATTAGCAAAGTGCTTATTTGTTTCAATTAATTTATTTAGTTATTTTCACATGAAATTTAGCTAAAATACACTAAAAGGAAAATTATAAAGCGTATAAAGAAAAATCGGAAGAAAAAAAATGAAAAAATGAAATGAAAAAATTAGGAAAACAAAATTCATTAAAAAATAATATAAAAAAAAGAAAGAAAATATAAGTACAAAGGCATACCGCGGCCAGTGTATATCCGAGTTGGAAGTGAACCATTAAACCCATGCAAACGTGTAGAAACTTGCAACCGGTTATAGTGAACAGATTCAGTTGATTATTCCATTTTTTAGTTTATTAATTTAGATTCGGCATAGGCAAAGGGCTTGTATTGACGAGTGCTGATTTGATAGAATTTAAAGAATCCGATAAGATTACAACGTCTAGATTTTTGCAAAGAACTCTAAAAGGGTTGAAAATCCCGTTATTGTTGAGTGTAAGCATTGGTTGAGTCTTATGAGAACAAAGTTTTTAGAGAAACGCTTAGCAAAATTTAAGTTCAGCTAGTAATACCCACGAGTCAAGCGTATTATTTATTCACTTAGCTTAGAAACACGAAAGATAAAACTAAGTTCCTCTAGTAATGGTAATGTTAACAAAAGCAACCTGATACTGTAATCAAAATTGCGAGGGTATAACTAATATTAAAAATCTGTGTCAAATTTCGTTTGACTTTGTACGCCACACAAAAAACATTAGTTAAGATTTTTGCAAAGTGCTTCAGGAGATGGCTGCTGTCAATTGCTTATGAAACTCTTACTCTTTTACTCTTACTAAAGGAGATGCATTTACGAGTACGATCTGGAAACAACCGATTAATCGAGCGAATATCGTGCAAAAGCTTAGCCAAGACCGCGGCGAAGAGCGAAGCGGATCCGAACGCAAATTCCTATCAGCAAAACGCTGAAAGCAAAGCGGATCGGAACGCAAATATTTATAAGCAAAGGGCTGGAATTGGTTTTAAAAGAGAAAGAAAAATAAGGAAGAAGGATATCACACAACAGAGTTATCGTGAATAGCCTTTTGGTAAACCATGGGTCGTCCAGTTCTTTGGATCACCGTTTAATAAAACACAGCACTGACGCAGCTGTATATAAAATTGGAGATCATTCTGCAATTTTAATGAAAAGGTGAAATACTCAGTAGATAATGAATTTCTCCTTAAGAATAAAAGCTTCTTGTATTTTTCTTGATTTATTTGGGCAATGAAGCCCGCTTTGAATTAAATCCTATATTCAGCCAAATGTTATAAGGTTTTTATCTGGTTTCTATATGGTTGGACTTGAATATAGAGACGAAGAATCGTTATAGTGTTTTGGGCGCTATCCAGGACGAATGGGTGCGAGTCTTGAGAAAGCCCTGTAGCCCTACTAAAGGAATTAGTTGGTTGATAAATCTCTTTTGTCTTTGTAGAAAACTTTTCTTTCCTTTACCTGCACAACATAGCCCTAATTACGCCAATGCCAAAGGTATCGGGAGTTTTGGACACACTTGCGTCGCCCACGAGTATCTACACCTTTCGATGTAAGCGGTTGACGTGCCCCAAACAAAGTTGGGATCACCACGCCCAAGCATAGTCTAATTTTGATCGAGCATAGGTGGCTTAAATAGTACTGATGTCGGTTGTAGAAAAGTATTTTTGCACCGCTCTAAAAACCCTAAGCCCTTGGCTGCGCCTTTCGACACTTCGAAATCATGTTCTGTCCAACGAACATCGTGAAAATATATTTCATGCCCAGAACATCAAGGATTGCTGATTCTTCTACATTCACACCACCTAAAGAGAGAGGTTGCTTATCACTTTTCCTGTGTGTTAGGCAAAAGCTTTGAGTTTTGACTGCGCCAAAGATTACCCTATCACCCCGACCCCACTGAAATATTTCTATGAGTTTCCGATTTAATGTATCATTCACGGTGGGGGGTTTGTCCTATTCCTCATTGCTGCACAGATTCTTGGTGGTGGAAAACGATTGGGACAGAATGCTGTCGTCCGCAAGCGAGTAGATAGTGTTTTGTGTTACGTAGAAGGTCTTTCATGAATACTAGGAAGAAAATTCAAAAAAGAATGTGTCTACGTAATCGATCATGCATGGCAAACAGACAATTACAGAACTGAAATCGTTTATTCCGACTAATAACAACTCCATCCAATCAACCTTAATAGCACTCGCAAAGTGTATTAAACTGAAAGCTACCTCTTTTCAAAGGTCTTACTTAAATATATATTTTTTATTTCCTCCAGGTATCATACGTAGCACTCTATGGTAAAAAAAATTGTTACATATAATAAAAATTTTGCACATTTTGGAATACATATTTGATTTGTTATTTTTTAATAAAAATTATTTAACTTTATTATAAGATATTTAAAAACGATGCCTTAAAATCCAATTTTAATTGTATATAAACTCAGTGAAATGCAAACAACAACATCCACTGTTAACACGTTTATTATGTTAAAATGAAAATGATACCAATTAATATACGCCCTGTTTTAAAAAATAATAATAAATCTGACATTCTCAATATCGTCATTGGGTTATACACAATAAACGTATATATACTTAACTTAAAAACCTTCATGAAATAATAAACAAATAAAAAATTACTATAAAATGTATTTAATATACATTCACAAAAAAAAAAAAAAAAAAAAAAATCTTTATCTCAACATATCAAATTTTTTCAAAGGAACAAAAAATGATGTGAATTTATGAATAAACTTAATACCCCTTTTAAACTTTAAATAGGCAAGCGAAAGTGAATTAACTTTCATTTCTAGTTTATTTTTCAAGTGTACGATTTTCATTTACATCAAAATCCGTGCACAAAGTCTTTTAATAGTAAATTTTCTACCTTATATCTACATACAGACACGCGCGTCAACGCGTACACATCAGAGAAAAATTTTATCCAGCTTTCATCGGACGCATCGAAATAAAATCATTATGCAGCTCAACTTAAAGCGAATCTTAGATACTCATCGGAAAAACATTAACAAAAATTGAAAATAATTATAAAGGAATTTGCGTTGCAGTGAACTATTAAATTGACTCATTCATTAGTCGATTTCAACTCGATGTTCAAGAAGTGTTGTTGATTAATGACGGATAGGGAGCGTTCTTAAATGAGAACCAGCTGTGCCGGAGATCAAAGGTTGGTAAGGAAGAATTGACATCCAAATGACTTTTCCATTTACAATCATATGTGCTAAGCTTGTGAGGACTCGAAATCGTATCTCATTTCGAATTCACATTTCTTTCTGAAAAATTTGTTAGGTTAATGTAGGTTAGGCTATATCATAAGACTGAATAAGAGGAAGACTTTTTACGTATGTGCTAAGGTTGTGAGGACTCGAAATCGTATCTCATTTCGAATTCACATCTCTTTCTGGGAGATTTGTCAGGTTAATCTAGGTTAAGCTACATCATAAGATTGAATAAGAGGAAGACCTTTTAAGAAAATGTCTCTTCCATTTACAATTATATGTGGTAAGATTGTGAGGACTCGAAATCGTATCTCATTTTGAGCTCACGTATCTTTCTGGTTGATTTGCTAGGTTAACCTAGGTTAAGCTATATTATATGACCGAAGACGTTTTACATATGTGCTAAGGTTGTGAGGACTCGAAATCGTATCTCATTTCAAATTCACATCTCTTTCTGGGAGATTTGTTAGGTTAATCTAGGTTACGCTAGATAATAAGATTCAATAAGAGGAAGACCTTTTAAGAAAATGTCTCTTCCATTTACAATTCTATGTGCTAAGGTTGGGAGGACTCGAAATCGTATCTCATTTTGAGTTCACATATCTTTCTGGTTGATTTGCTAGGTTAACCTAGGTTAAGCTAAGCCACAAGGGTGTATAAGAGGAAGAGGGTAGAATACGTAGCATTCTTACACTGAAACCAGTTGTGGCAGAGATCTAAGGTTGGATATATAGAAAAAAATAATATTGGTGCTTCTCTTCCTTTTAAGTGGGTAACTGATCAATTCGACGTATCGCGAAAGATAATTGACTTTTGTTTTATTTTTCCTCGATATGCAGCGGACTTGCAAAATTTGGTATTAAGAGCAATTAAAATAGTGAACTATGAATGAAACTATGAATGTTGAAAATGAATGAATTCGTCTACGGAGCTCGTTCGTAACTTTCATCGCAATGTAATATAATCTCTAACCTTCAATATGGACTGTCTGTTCACCTTAGTGTCTACGTTAATCAATCATAAAATTAATTGTAAATAAAATTTTAAAAGCAAGGACCTAATAAGAGATAGTTTTTACAAGACCGGCTCGGCCCGCCTATTTAAAGCAGTCCTTCGATGATTAATATAAGACAATATGTATTTCTACAACTGGTGTGTTAAGGAGGCTTTACTTAAAATGACAAAATTAACATTTCCTTAGGATAATAATTATTATAGAGTTTACATTTCATTACAAATATTTATCAGTTTGAAGATCAGGTTTTGCTTACGCTTAAGTTTAATTTTACACAATTGATCTCTGATTGTGAGGACGAAACATAATCTATGCTAAGAACAGGAAAGAAATTATATTTAACTTGAAGTGATTTTTTTGTCTACTAGAACTGACTTTTCCAAGTGTTTGATTATGTGATAGAGCAAAGAGTTCTAATCACTTCATATGTGCTTAGTAATGGATTTTTCAATCAAGGTGATATGGTTTCAAATATCAAAACCATTCTGTTTTCGTTGAATGTGTGTTCACTTAAAAAGATATACTTTACTGCAAGCTGGTCTCTTCGAATGATGTTGTATTTCAAGCTTCATTGCATCGAATATACTTCAAAATCAAGAAACGAAACTTTACATATTCTCTTGATCCTTTATTATGTGTATGTGTGTATTTAATATGCATATATTTATATATATTTTTGTTTTTAAATAAATCGTGAAAAATCCTTCATAACGCCATCATCGTATTACACATATTTTATACAACACGTGTACGCTGTTTTTATACGATTTCGTTTTTTTTTTTGCATTTATTAATAAGCTACGATAGCGCTTTATAGACCTTTCAATTAAAGGTATATTGACGAAAAATAAGAGATCGGCCTTAAAATTCTATTCGAGAAATTGCTTTATCAGTTTACCGGTTATCAGACTTTTTTCTAATTGTTGGCGAGCAGATTCATTTGATATTCGAGTTTAAACTCCTGAAGGCGGCAAAAAAAACTTGAGACATATTTTATTTTTCTACATACGATTTTGAAGCCCCTATTGCAATGGACGTGGAATATATATAATCTATATAATTTCCGTCTTCCGTTTGATCATGACTACATATATATACCGCTCTAGAATTTTGCGGGAAAATATTTTTACGCTTTACAGACACTTAGAAAATCTAATATTTACCTTATGGCGAGTATAGAAATGCTAGGGTAGGGTAATCAGGCCTTAAAATGAATTTGTCTTTGTTTCACTTTCCGGTTACAGAGGGATAGATTAACCTAAGCTTAATTAATAAAATTGATTTAAACTCTATTTTTGTTAATCTATGTCTCTGAAATTTCGTTTACAGCAGGCATCGCAATTTCAAGAACAATGGTTGCCCTAATCTACAATACTTTCGTTTATGAATACACAATTCTTGTCACTTGTCGCTCGTATTTTGGTGTCCTATTAGAATGAAAACTTTGTGAAGTCTATGCCAAAGGGTTATCAGCTGCCTATACCTTCAGTCGCCAATAGTGCGATTATATTTGCCACAGAATATAATGAAAAGTTTCGATAGGTGTATTAAATAAAATCTCCTTGCTTTCAGAAAGTGGCCACTGGCCATTAGCGCTTTTCGTTTAAACGTTCTTTCTTAAACCTTTATCAAAAGTATGGGTTACTTAGGAGTGTTTAAAAAACACAATTTTTCAAAGGTATGAATAAGTCCAGTTCTTTGCCGACGATAAGACATGAATGACCATGAATGAGTATGAAAACCCAAACAATCATCGTACAAACTACGCGAACGATTAGCATCGAAGATGAAGTTAAATAATCATGGCGACCTTTTTTAGGGGTTATAGTGTACTATGGGTTGTTTTAACCAACTGAAACTTTCATCGCTGCAATTGGGGCTGTTGTGGCGAACAACCAACACAATATGTCACGAATCAAAACTCTTTCAGGAAAAGTAGGAAACATTGAACGGTGACATGCCGGTCCGCCCGCTGGGTTCATTAGACACTATTTTTTTTTTTTTATTAACATTAGCTTCGATCATCGACTTATTGTCTATTCGGGAAGGACGATATCCAACAAATGGATCCTCTGGTTATGAATGCCATTCATAGTCATGAATAGACGCAAAAACTCAGCTCTATTGCTATGAAAACTTTGTCGAATCGAAGACTAGGATTGAAACATTTCTATGAGAATAAATTTGTTCTGTTGCATGCACGGATTTCTCGATCTTCAAATTTTCTGCTAAAATACGAGATACAATTCTATTTGAAATGCATAGCTTGTCTGCTATTTCGTGCAATTTTATCGACGATTACCGAAACTGATCATTTTAAGCAGGTTCTTCACCATTTAAGACGTAGTTACCTTATATGATCATCGAATATGCCATCTTCGGGCTGGAAGCAGACCCGGCCTTATTCAAATTCTGCCACCTAATGTTTTGTTGTTGTAAGGGAAAAGCCAACTCTATAACGGTGCTCTTTCATTTTCCCACGTAATGACAACGAATTCGTTGCATGTTTGCAAAATTCATTGAGAGGATTTAATGTTGATGGCTGTCTAGTATCTTCCAAGTTCGAACTTGAACTGCATAGGATTGTTACTTTCGATTTTCGAAAGCTTTCGCCGTCCATACGTCAGGCCTGGTGTTTCCACCAGTGCTCTTGTTCATACCTAAGGGGTAGACTTAACAATTGTTTCTACAAAGTTTAGATCGATGTACGTCGTGTTTGTTTCGTTATTTTATTTCCCAAAACCATTTCGAACAAATTAGACAAAATTGATTATAAATATTGACTGAAATTTATGGTAACTTTCATCATTTCAATAATAATTCAATTGCTTTCTGTTATGCGATTTTCAAAGTTACAAAAGAAATGATAAAATTATTATAAATCCATCTTTCAATACTGAGCCTAGAACATTATTATAAATGCTTGTATAACATTTACGTTCATTATTTTACACACATATATATGCATGTACATAATAGAGTTTTTTTTTTTTTTTTTTTTTTTTTTTTTTTTTTTTTTTTTTTTTTTTTTTTTTTTTTTTTTTTTTTTTTTTTTTTTTTTAATAAAAATGTACAATTTTATTATTAATAATAATAATAATTTCATATGATTTATTTTTATTGCAAACGGTCAACTACATCTGTGTATGTGTGTATTTATGTGATTCATATGTGAATGCATGCGCCTACATCAGATTTAATTGTACATTACAAATGTTTATATGAGTATGTGCACCCTTCTATATGCATGCAACTATTTGTTTGTGCAAGCGTGGCTCTGTTTATATGACTGTTAACCAAGTGTCACTTAAGTACAACAATACAATTCGAAAATTTACTCGAGTTTAATGTGTTGGTAAACATACAAACGCTGACAATAGCCAACCTAGGAGGTAAAGGAGGAAAAAGGGGGCAGAGAGACAAGAAGAAAGATAGACAGACAGCTATATTGTAACTGTTATTGTTGTTGGTAGTTGCAGTAGTTGCTGTTATTATTATCCCGCATGTCCTTTACATATTTGTTTGTTTACTTGAGGTTGGTAGCACTTTTATATGAATGAAAATATCGTTAAAATAATATAAACTCAGACAAACATATATACACACAAATACGTTCATATTAAAATTGGATTGCATACAAATAACTTTACGTACGTACTTACATTTACATTTATTTCGCATTATTGTGTGTAAACACAATAAGATTTTAATTGCTGTTTGCTCATGTTTTTATACCTTTACAGGACTGCACGCGTGTGTGTGTATGTGTGCATGCGTCCATTTGTATGCATTTATGTTAATAATGATATTGAAAATATTTCACAAAATTTTAATATTTATCCTTTATAAACATATAAAAATATATAGGCACAGGTGTTGCGACCGTCCGAACGGGTGAAATAGTTTAAAGCCATTAATAAATAGGACAAATACAAAGAGATAAGAATGCCTTGGGTCCTGTCTTTTACAACAAATATTTATTATGTTTTGTGCACTCAAATAAAATAACAAACGTTATGCATATGTGTGTCATAGACAGACATAATACATATCGCAAGCAGAAACCTGACTTTTAGCTTCGCTTGGTGGCTTTCGTAGGCATTTATTTCAAGATTTAAGATTTCTAAACTTTTTTGCACATATAACTTTAAAGGAAAAAAAACGAAGCTGTAGAAAAATTGTGCTCTCCTTGAGGTGAGCTTAGCCTCACCTTCATACTTTTATACTCATCACCGAAGGATGGATGGTGTAGCGATTTTTTCAAAGCGATGGCAACACTCAGAAGAAAGCTTCAGAAACCCTATGTATTCTTGATCAGCATTAAATCCTGTATTGATTTAAGTATATCTGTTCGTCCGTCTGTCCAGTTAGTCGTCCGTCCGTCTGTGCAATGTCTGTTGTAAACATTCGTCTGACCGCAAAAATAAAGCTATGGACTTCAACTTTGGCCAAAAATATTGTAAGTTCTTGCGGATAGGTTGGCATTGAAAATAGTCCAAGTCCGTCGAAAGGCACGCTTACAATACCAAGTAAACTGAACAACTTTACTTTTGAAATGAATAGAAAATTGGTTTTTCGCCTATTACTCATAAACTACAAGAGATAACTCTAGAAAAATTGAAGGATATATTTTATGGGCCATGCTGTAGCACCGTTGCAGGAATTCACAAATTTGGTCACCCCTACCGAAGTTTCTATGGTGTCATGATTAAACTTTTATTCGAAACCTTTGTAACGCAGAGAAGTAATCTTCAAAAACCCTGAAGAGTACATAAATTATTGGATAGTTTTGAATTTGGAACGCACCTGAGCATGTCCGTCTGTTTGGTTGTCCATCCATCCATCCGCTCAAGTACGTAGTATGTGTAGCGAACATTTTCGCGCATGCAAATAAGAAGGTATCGCTTAAAAATTTAGAAAAGAAGTTAACAGTGACTTAAACTGCTCAAAGGGGACGCCTACAACGCCCACACACCTATGCAACACAATCTATGGGCACGTTTGCTTTTCGTCTTTGTTACTTGTTACTCATAAAGTACACACTGCATGTAAATTTTGCACTTTTATTCTGAAAATGGAAATCAGCCGCGCCTACCCAGTAGCAGTTCTTTTTTACTTTGAATTGTAGGCGATGGAAGGAAACAAAAAATCTAAGACCAACGATTCACCCAAGTAACGTAAAGGCCAAGGCGCTTATTGTCTGGCGGCTGTTCAACATTACAATGTTGCGCTTATACCTACGAAACAAGTCATAGTTACCACCATGCGATGAGTGTAAGCTTAGCAAAAACAAGAAGAAATGCATAGAAGTATTATTTTCTTATACCCCACGTCACTTGCGCTGTAGGCGTATTTAGTTTGTTTAGATACCCACAAGGAAAAATAGGGAAAGAAAGAGGGCGTAGGACGATTGAAAAGAAATTTTATTTAAAATTTTCTTCTTTATAAAGATAGTTAATGAAAACTGTTCCTTAATAAATGAAAACTATAGGATCATCCAATTCGTGGCCTGGGTTTGGCTACCTTGTTCCAGGAATCTGTGCAAAACAAAACTACCATCCAGAGCATCATACGTTCAGTCTAATGTTTGCCATTTTCCAACATGGACAGTACAACAACCGCTGAACGCTTTGAAATATTAAAAACTTACTACGAAAATACTGACTCTGTAGTACGTATGTCTCGTGCATTACGGACAGATAATGGTTGACATAACCCTACATTTAAAAAAACAATTTGAATAAAATGTGGAACCGATGTGGAACAAATTTCTTAAGGCCCATATATCATCGAAACGAAGGCCGTAACGAAAATATTGATGCTCTTAGTGAAAGCTCTTAGTCAAAGAAGATCCAAATTTACCGCTTAAAGGCACGTATGCAGTTTAAATCTATCTCACTGCACGTAATGGCCGGCATGGTCGTTGACGATGTGTGCTTCCAGCAGGAAGGTGCCACAACCCTCACAACAAGCCACCTTTCTTTTTTGCAGATTTCGGATGAGAGATGCAGATGCAGAGATTGGATGATGTGGTATTGCACCAATAATGGCCAGATCCAAGCAATAGTTTGAAAAAAAAAAAAAACGTGCCATCCAGATCCCAAACAAAAATGTCTTTTATTTACGCTTACCTTTGGAGCCACAAAATGGGTGACCCCATACTACCGTAGTAGTGAGTAAGTAATTGTTTAAATAAACATAAAAATGGTAATGAAGACGAGAAAACTTTTCTTTGGCTGAGACTTTCAGCAACTTTATCGTTTTATAACTACGCCAGTTGGCGCTTTGGAGCTGTTTCCATACAAATTATCAGATGAAAAATATGCCTTCACATGGAAGAAAGTTATAATTTTTGATATTTTATCACTTAAACATGAAAATAGTGTAGAGTGTTTAAGAACGGCCTTGCCCGACTATAATATATTCATTTGTTTCTAATAGATTATAGCACACATCAAGTATGACAAGAAAAACTGATTTCTACAGAGAATAATAAAATGTTTTTTTTTTTTTTTTATTTTTACTGTGCACTGTACAATATACGGTCCGGTCAGTTGGCGAGTGTACAGTCAGCCTTTTTATTTAAAACGACATTTGAAAACAATTAACGTAATTCCTATAGTAGTGTATGCACAACAAATACGAGCAAATATATGCAAAGGATCGAATTATGCAAATATTTATTTACTGATATATATATATGTTTATATATATATATATATATATATATATGGATGTATGGATATATTTAACTTAAAGTCATTGATATACCGTCGCTTCTTTATTGCAAATGCAGTTAAAGCAAATGTGTCGACATGTGTAGTCGTTACACGGAATAACATTAAAAGGAAATCACTTCAATATGAAACAAATGAAACATAAGAATACAAAAGCATGAAAACGTATATACGCGAATATTTTACGATTGCATTTAATATGCGAACTTATGTACGAGCATACGTACATACATGCACGTATAAATCAATTTATTGTCGTTAAACGAATTCCGCTGTTATCCTGGATTAATTTGTTACTTAATTGCATGCGCGTTCAGATTCCACGCATACGCACGCACAATCGAAATGACCGTAAAACAAGTAACGAATTTATATACGCCTCGTAATGAATCTTTGATACCCATCACTTTTAACCAATACGCTATAAATTCGAAATATTTTATTACATGCGGACGCGTTAATTGATTGATTTTTCTTCGCATTCAAAGCATTCGTATCGAACTTTTAGTTCTCTGCCATTTGTAAATACATTTAAGATGTGTTTGCAGGCGTACCAATGTCTTGGGTCAGAGTTTTCCGAAATAATCTAAACAATTGACAACGGAGGCAAAAAAATTTCTTTTGTTTCTTGTTCTAATTTCAAGCGCAGGAAGTGAATGAAAATTGGCCGCAGTCTTGTGAATGTGCGGCCAATCGATAAGTGTTTGCCCTTGACCGACGGAGCACTCACTGTAGCTACAACCAAAATGAACTCTACCATGCTAAGATTTTAACTCGCGAACACTGCCTTGCTAGTCGCGATTCTTACCTGGTCCGCTGCACATGCCGAGACATATCAGCAGTTCGTCTCTAAGAATAAAGACAAACTTGAGGAAAGCAGATATTCGAAAAGGTTCTTCTGCTATAGGTGGGAGAAAGGATGCCTGGGCGGGGTTAAAGCCAAAGACATTAAAAACCTCAAGAAAGTTTGTGTGAATTTTCAGATTAATGCCTGGTGTGACTGTACTACTGTAGATGTGGCCGCTGGCGGCTCAAGCTCGTCTACAAACATTATCTGCGAGATAAAAGAAGCTTTAGCTTTCTATGTCTTTGCTTCTAGTGCAGCCTATGAAACTTTCTCTATTACATACAAACACACATTATATATATATGTATATATATATTAGTAGTCTGTAATTTCGAATATTGCCACTTGTCTTCTAAATATTATCCTCAAGTTTCCCCTACTCATCCGCTGTCTTTCTACAACATAACCAGAAATTATCGATACCCAAACCCACTAACTAACTTTATGCAGGTCAAAAATTTTGAAATGGAAATAATTCGATGCTTGCTTGCTTACTCTTAGCAGTCATTTTAAAACTGCCTCTGCCCATTTAATGTTGGTCTTGGGCGTTATAAAATGATTTACTCTTTCAAGTTCTCTTTCCAACTTCAAAAATTAAATGATTGCCTTTGTAGAAAATAAGAGATAATTGCGATAATAGAACGATTTGGGGAACGCCCAAGAATAGATAACAATTTTAATGCCATTATTTCCAGAAAATACCTGTTTATACTCAGGTGTATATGAATCTTACCGTAAGTTATTCTGTCATTTTAGTGCTGCTCTGTTGAGCTCTGCGAATTTATCTGGTCCTGGTAATAATAGTTTAACAAGCAATAGAAAAATTCAGTTTACTTCTGGGAAAAGGCGAAACATTTCATCGCCAATTATTTCTTACACTTATAACTTACTCTGCCGACATTATTTGTTCAACTCAGTAGAACATTTTCTTACCCACTGTTATTAAATGTATTCCTTCCCTTTGCTGTGTGAATAACTGTTTGTTTTTACTTTTGATTATAATTTTCTAGCTATAGTCGATTCTATGAATTACTTATTGATAAATTACTACTACGATAAATACGTGTAAAAAAATTCGTGTAAAAAAAATTCGTGTAAAAAAAATTCGTCTAAAAAAATTCGTGTAAAAAAATTCGTGTAAAAAGAGAATTACGTGTAAACAATATGAAAAACTTCTTGTTAAGGTTCCTTTAATTTATTTCGTGCTTACACATTTTAATTCATTAAATATTTTATAAGAAATAACTTCTACTTTGGAAAAAGGGAATTATATCTGAAATTCATAAAATTAAAAATCGTGTTAAAACAAAATAATTCGTGTAAAAAAAGAAATTTTTTTTCTTTTGAACTCGTGTAAAAAAAATTATGTAAAAAGAGAATTGGGTGTATATGAAAAACTTATTGAATTTAGACATTTTAAGTACCTGTAGTGTACCTATGGTAAGTAATATTTATTTACATCTAAGTACGAGTAACGAATTTTTTTATCACTATCTTTTCATCAGTCTAACTGTAATTCTTTATGAAATACATTTTTATTATTGCAAGGGTACCGCATAACGTTTTCCCCGAATGTATTTCTTATAAGAAATCTTACCAAAATTTTTTATGGAACTTTATTAAACGAAAATGTCACCCTTCATGCAATATTTTTAGGAAATGATTATCTTAAGATTCCATATTGAATTTGAGTGCTTGGGAAGAAACTTTTTATTAAATATCAAACAATACCCCACAGATTGCATTCCCACTTCACGCTATGATTAAAGAAGGAAGTTAAAAAAATACGGATTATTGTACTCGAATATTTGTCGCGATAAGAAATTTACCACATCCTTGGTTAGGTATGAATACTTAACATAAGTGTTTACCGGAAGGGGCACCAAACAATCGCAGATTACACAATGCGTGCAAACATTAAAATTAAAAGTTATTTCTATATATGCTTTTCGCATGTATGCAAATGTATGTCGGGTACGCAATGGTTCGTTTTCGTCCGCATAAAGATTTCGCTTTGTATTCAAAAATTTACACAAGTTTTCTTAAAATGTTACGCTACACCGACGCTTGTGTAAACAATATGCCTTTCATTAAAACTTGAATAAAAAAAAAGAAAAAGAAGAAAAATGTTTTTTTTTATATATATACGTTCAACTTGATCTGTTGTGAGCCACAATTTCGCTTGTGCACATAAATTACAGATTTAAAGTTTAACGTAAATGAAAGTAAAATAATAGTCAAATGAATTTTCTGCCGTGAAACAAAGTTTAATACCGTCGTGGGACTGTGCTATTCATATGTCGGATTAATTTAAGCAGAATTAAAAAAAGCAAAAAAAAACAAAAAAAAAAGAAAACTTAAAATGAAGGAAAGTTGTGAGAAAAGAAATTTTACATATTCCTGATCTGTATATGCACATATATAATTTTGGTTTCATATGTATGTGTCATTCATTATTAAAACAAAAAAAAGGTGGGATATTTTCCTTTTTTCTTTTTTCTTTTGTTTTTTTTGTTTTTCCTTTTTTGTTTTTTTTTGTTTTTTTTTTTTGACTATATTCGTGAGCCTACATCTGCATGTAGAAAATTAATGGGTTTTTAATTGTCTCTATACGAAGCAAAGGGTCGACAAACGGATTAAACTCGAACACAATGCCAACGACAACGACAACGACAACGCCAACGACAACGCCAACACCAACGACAAACGTAAAAGGTGATTGTCATGACTACCTACAAATGATGGAGAAGATATTTTAAGTGCATATATATGTATATATAGGCATATATATATATATTGTATATATAGTCGAGAGCGGCTGGAAATGATAAAAATGCACAATGAAATTAACTTCTCGCCTGCATGAAAATATATGTATGTAAATGTGCATTTTCAGTTCGCGTACCTATCCACCCAATATACTGGAGAGTTGAGGCTAGAGAATCTTTTTTTAATTAAATTGCAGATAATATTGAGTTGCCAATGTTGCAAGCTGCATAAATGGACAAACAATTCGATTCGTATACAACACTTATACACATGGACAATACATATGCATAAATAAACTAAAGGAATGCAATAAAGTTTACAATTATTTAAAATTTTCCGTGACAAATTTACACACACGCATGCATGCGCTTATATATATATATATATATATATATAATATAAATATATATGCCGCAGAAAGCCGCATGCGATGAACGCTTACCACAGTAGGAAAGTCATTTATCATTTAACAACACGGTTGGAGCTTGAAAAATTTATGAAAATGGTTAAGTAAAATCTATAATAAAAAAGAACCATTTTTCTTCCCCCTTCTCCCTCTCTCTCTCTCTCTCTTCCTCTTTATATTTCATTCATTTTCATACTTGTTCTCTAACTGCCAGCGAGCATATGAAATTATTTATTATCAATACAAATTGTTAAGTAGCAACAGAGAAAAAGAAGAAGAAGAAAAAAAGAAAAGAAATACAAAACTTCTGAAAAACTTTTATTCCCATTGAGATGAACTTTGGGCACCCTACCTGACTTATTCGAGAGATAAAACACTTTACTCATACTGTTTTAATTATTGTTTGATTTCCATAGCTTCTGCCCCGTATTGCGGCATTGCTTTGTGTACCGCTAACGGAACAATTTTTTGGCGAAAATTAATTTAGCATTTGCTATAAATTGTCAGTCAGTCGAGTGGTAAGTCTTTGAATATTTCTTTTTCAAATTTCGCCTACGAATCTAAACAAGGAGTTCATGCCATGCTGCCGGGAGGGTAGAACTGTGGCTAATTGAATTCGTGAACTCATATCGATTATGAATACATTGTGACAACTAAAAACCTCCCTCTCTATATTCCAGGATCCATCCATAAGAACGCTTGCTTTTACGGTCGGGCGATCTCAACGGCCATTGAAAAACGATTACAGTCGTAACTAAGCCGAGGATAATAGGAAAACCGTGGAAGGTTAATCGGATTCCATCGCGTATATTCGGCTCCTCTAAAGGATTTCCAAGGTTTGGCGCGAGTTTCGAATTGAACGCACGCATTATGTCTTCACACAATGATTAGATGAATTGTAAAAGAGTTCAAATTCATTCATTCACAAGCTATTGTTTAGCTTCTGAGGATAAGAAACTTCCGTAGCGGGTTACTTTAAGCCATAGTCAATGCTACGCAATGGATTACTGCATAGTCAAGCGAATCGCAACTGCTGGAGTCGAAACTCAGTGATTTAGATCATTCCTTGCAAGTGAAGGTTAACATAGTAGATACTTGCACTTATCCTCGCTTTAAAAAATAGAAACTTAAAATAACTTTAATTTACTTTATCTTTGCTGCTTACTTCCGATTGATTTTCTGTATTAGTACTTTAAAGTTAAAAATAAATTAAAAAATTATTTACTTTCAACTTTGCTGTTCTCTTGATCAATGATCTTCTCTATAATTGCATACTTGAAATATTTAACCTTAACAGGGTGCAGCTGAATCTATGAGTAATGAATAGATGAACGTAATGCATTCTTCAACTTCAAAGGGGCATTATTTTCTACTCATTACTAGTTTTACTTAAGTCTTTTCTATGCAGTTGCGTGTGTTTGTCTGTATTTGATATTAATGCATTTTGAGTGTAAACTAATTCGATTCACTTTGTCGTGGTCAAAAATTCATCAATTCCAGAACAAAATTATTTAACAGATTAACCAAAGTATTGAAACCCGCCCAAATGAAGCCGCAATCAGGTATAGTCATAAAAATTGAAGCACCATTCGAGCAGACAATAATTCATTTTTTCACATCCCTGATAATCGGAAGTAGTAATGTTTGCTGAAAACAATGGGGAGAGTAAGACATTCTTTGTTAGAATTGGAAACAGTTCCTGAGAGAATTTCCTTACAAGCGGTTAAATTGCTTCACTGTGAAAACTCACGCACTAGAAAGGAACACAAGCACAAGTTCGTTACTCAGCTAGGCCTTAACTTATTCGGAGATAATTAATTTTTCCAATCATAATACAGTAACCCAATAAAGTCTACATACAGCATGAGTTGAGGCTCAAAAAAATTTATTTCTTAAAGAACAAAAACTTATATTAAGCTTGTCTTGAAGCATTTACTCTTAAGAATGTAAGGCTGAATATCTATTGCATGTGGTAATGAGTAACGAATAGATGAATAGATGAATAGATGAATAGATGAATAGATGAATATAGTGGCATTATTTCCTTCTCCTTAGTAGTCTTCTCATCTTTGTTGTGTTCAGTTTGTGTGTTATCCGGTTATTCCCCCGCTTACCACGCAACGGAAAGAAGCCCAGAAGTTTGCTACTCAGCCAGGCCTTAAGTGTTTCCGAGATAATTGGTGTTGGCAGTCGTGTACGTACGCCCCAACATCATCTCTATCGTAGAGTATGCCTACCTTCAACTTCATCCACTTTATATCAGCTTAATCTTCGAGAGCAGTAGAGGGTTAACCGAAGAAAAGACAGCATTCAACACACATGAGTGCGAGTGTCTTAATTGATGCTGCAAAACTAAGAAATAATTTTTTCACTTGTCATTTAATTTCACTCGTAACTTTAAACCGATCCTTTCCATTTTCGAACATTACCTCTAGCATTAAATTAAAAATATATCTCCCATGTCCACATGTAGCCTATATTAAGAAATTCCTCAAAAGCATAGACAATTAGACGGACATGAATGAACCAACACACCAAAGTGATGGACATTACAAATATTATATAATGTGAGATGCGTACGTTGAAATGTTACAAAAAGGATAAGAAAACTAACAGAAATTTATTCCTCGAAGGAGGATATAATTTAAGAGAAAAATTCTGAATATTCGGTTATCTTTTATTAATAAATCTAAAGAAATCCACTTAAAAATTTCAGCACTTACACACACACACACGTATACACACACACGTACACACACACAGACAGACATGATAATATATTCAGGAAGCAGTGGAATTTTAGGAAAAATAAATCATCTATTGCAACTTAAATAATAAAATCATTCGTCAGCATAATAAATTCTATACAAAGTCATCACAAGCTAAACTAAATCAAGCCCAAGTATAGCCCAGCCCGACCCTACCAAACATAACCAAGTTGTTCTCAAGAATAAAGCAATACTAGTAATAATATATTATCCTTTTTATAACTTTGAAAATGACGTTGACTGTGCCTGACTGTGTATATATATATACATACATATAAAAATTTCAATTCATATTTCATTACCATGTGATATGTGCTACACTGTATAGCATACAAACGCATTCTCTCGCTTACACATATAGAGAGTAAAATACTTGGTATAGATAGTGTAAAGGGGGAAAAAAAAACTCTTTATCACTTTGCTGGGCATAAAAAAGTAAAAAACGAACTATCGAACACACACACACACACACACACATTAACATTAGCAGCAATACATAAATTTAAAGATGACTTTTTCGAGTTGGGATATGAGGAGGCTTTCTGTTAAGCTTGATTTCACAGAAACGCATATATTTCGTGAATAAATGGTATCATAATGTTTAGGAATACATTAATGGAAAGAAAGAACAGTGGTGCAGAGAATTGAAAAAATATTTCTCCAGTTTACGGATCTTAGTATATTTATAATTCCTATTCAAAAACTTCCAAAGAAATTTTTGCTAGCAGAACACATTTAAGGGGCGATGCTATTGCACTTCTTTCAAAAATGATGTAAGAGATGCTTCGATGCTTGAAGTGGACAAAAATCCATTATCTCCAAGACATTTTTTTTTTTTCGAAATCTTGAGCTTTTTCTCAAACTACGCGAAAAGAGTGTCTATGAAAAGAGATCTTCTGACTGTTGGTTTCTAACTTTTTTAATTCGCTGACAAATGGGATTTAAAAGTGTTTCCAAATAGAAATGCGTTGGCGTAGTTTAATCGAGATGGACATTAAGCTGGGAGCTATTCGAAAGCAGTCTACGCTCATGCTAAGAATATGGTGAAAATTTTGATAGTAATTGTGAAGTCGGCAGTAGAACTATGCATTTCGTTCGCCCTTTTCCTACCATATCTTAACACATACACAGCGAAATGTGCACTTCTGTCCTTAGCAAATTTCTTGTGATTATATAACCAATCGCTCAGGGGATGTCCCCTAATTATAATAGTATTACAGTGACGGTCGGAAAGAAGTGAGGAAAGAGAAAGACATGTGGAAGCTGTAGTACCCCAGTGGTTTTATGCACAATCCATACAATCTTCTATCAACTGATCGCTCACTCTAACTGCAATCAAACTAAACTCTACCCCATTGAGATTTGAACAAACGAACACTGACTTGGTAGTCGCGATGGAGCAAAATCGGCCCGTTCTAGCGAAAATTCTTCGAGGGGAGAGATGGAAGAACATTTGAACAAGAAAGCGGTATTTTTGTGTGTCCTTCAATTGTAGATTAACTGTAAGAATTAATACAAAATGTGTTTTAATATAAAAACACGTCTATAGGTTATTGCACAACTCCTCAAAACAGGGTGTTTCAGTGAAGCCGAGAATACACTTTACTTTAACAATTCTCATTCTTTTTTTTCACTTGAATTTTTTACAAAACATTAATTCATATAAAATTCTCTGGAGGAGCATTCTCTGGAGAGAAGATAGTTTTCGAAAAATGAATTTAAAACTTTTTTATTAAAGCAACAGTGTCTTCGTTTTAATCAAATATTAAGCTTTTTCACTCAAACAAAAAAAACAATGTTTTCAATAACTTCGATTCGTTCCAGTAGCTGTAAGCGTTGAGGTTAAATCTTTTCTTTGCTTATTTTATGGATTGAAATTTGCCTCAAAGAAAACATCGAGAGCAGAATCTTTTAAATTGATACCTGATGCCATTTTAAATACATTTCTTCTATTTCTTCTATTATTTTAATACATTTCTTCCCATCTCACGAGGAAAGGTCGAAGAAAATCTTCTTCTACATCACTGGTATGCATGTATGTACTGTCTGCAAGGACTTGGGCTAAAAACACTACAGTGAACCATGGCTCGTCATTAAATAACCTACACCACCCTAGAGTTATATAGAGATTTGCTTTGAAAGGCAGTATATGGGAAATGATAATAAAAGCCATCCAACCAAACCCAACCATTTTCAATAGCTTTCTTCCTTAAGCCAATACACATAAGTGTGCCAAAGTTCAGCAAAATATCTCAAAAATTGCGAACCGCAGGTTGGACAGAAGAAAACAAAGCGGGCAGACGGACGGACAGACAGACAGACAAATAGACGAACTTAGAGAAAATGATCCTGACTTATCTGTTTAATAAAATATAGGTCTACCTCCAGTCCTTGCGGGGTGGGGGAAACAAAATATAAGCTTGTACTACAAGTGGCGTAGGGTATAATAATGTGGTCTCTAAAGAATTTATATTTTACTAAAATATTCAAAAAATATTAGTCACTAGTCATGGGTTCAAATAATCAAGTGTGGTATAGTTTTCAATAAACCCGACAGCCGATGCTAGTATTTTAAGACTTAAGAATTTATTTTTGTAACTAAAAAAATTTGTAATAATAAAAATAAATAAAAATTAAAAATGTTAGCCTTCAATAAACACACATCTGTTTATATTCTTAAAAACTATGATATATCTACAGATGAACATTTAATTCTAACGTAAGATTGCTGTTAATTATCATTCGCATAATTAGATAAATATAACTTTCTGCCCTTTTTAATGTGCGTTTATTAAAATGATATAATTTTAGTTTAATTGGCGATAATCGCATTTAAGTGTTAAATGACACTTGAATTATACTTAAGAATTTCAATATCAAATCAAAAGTAAATGACTGAACGTTTGTATTAATTGCTGCGATTAAATCAACTAAAGCTAATACATTTTTTATGAAAAAATATTATGAAATTGTTTTTTATTCGAACTGTAGGTAACCTTTTCCAAATAAAACTAAATAAGAAGAAAAGTGAAAAAGTTTAGAAAAACAAAAAAATGTTGGAAAATTTTATCTTTTTATAGCCCACTGTTCTATTAAAAAAATGAACGAAGACGAAAAGAACCAAGTAGTCAAATATATCGCATATACACACGTACGAGTTGGTTGGTTGTTTGGTTGGTTGGTTGGTTGCTCTAAAGCAATAATATATGGTTTTGCTTCAAATATTAATAATAATTTTTAAATTATGATTTTATGCTTTTGCTACTTATCACCCAACGAAAACAACCAACAAACTAAACGCAATCTTTACGCAAAAGGAAAAAACATCATAAACAAACATTAAAAAGTTTATAGAAAAGCCTAAAAGTTACACAAATGTAAACAAAGTGTGCAAACTATGTGAAGGGTGTGCAGTTGTATTTAAAGACACAAACCAAAGAATTTCAACAGATCTCTGTTAGCTATTAACAGAATTCGGTTGAACGAATTCGGTTAAACGAAGTCTCGGAAGGATTTAAATCAAAATATAGTTAAAATGGGATTTTTTGGGAATTTTTTTTTAAAAATATTATAAACAAAACATATCTTTATGCTATTTAGTTAAAACTTGGTAGAAAAATGTGTTTTTACTAAGTCAAAAAGGATGATGAAAAAGCAAAAGTTTGCTTAGCTACTATGGCTAAACCATGCCCTGCGAAAAAATTAAACTGGTGTTGCGCGAACCCTTGATTAATAGCCTTAACAACGATGTGCCGATTATATTAAGTTTTTCTCGAGGAATTTTTTTACCGGACTTTGAAAATTTCGTATAAGCAAAGTTTGAAAGATAACTGTGGGTAAACTATGGCCTGTGGAAAAATAGAACTGCTACGGCATGAAACCTCTATTAATATTAACATAAATTCCAACAAGTGAGCAAATTATGTTCAGTCGTGACGGAATCTGTTGTACCCATTACCGTTATTCTAAAAAGACCAAAAAATTAAATAAAGTAAATTTTAATCCTCCATAATGTAGAGTGGGTGTGGCTGATTTTTTTTTATCGCATAAGCGTGTGCACGTTATAGGCTTCCTTGCGAAAGTTTAATGTCACAGATACTAAACAGTTGCGCACAGACAGATGGACAGACGCACAGTCAGGCATAATTAAGTGCATTCAAATTTGAAACTGACAAAGACTTCATATACTTTACATAAATTTTTATGTTCGGCCGGTGTATTTATGGGCTGATCACATTCATTTCTACATTGAGCCTTTATAGAGACTTGGTCGACATTTGTATTAAGTAGTAGATTGAAACTAAGAATTTTGACTCATAGTTATGCTTCCTTGTCAGAGGTTACGTCTGTCTGGTCATTCAACCTACGGTCATAAACCAAAAATATATAACTCTATCTTGAGCTCTCTTCAAAAAGGATTTTCTCAGGATCACAGATTCATCCTGAACATCTTTACTACTGTTCTACTCACTACTCTACTACTACTTACTAATCTAATTTAAACTGAATTCTTTTTTTATGCGCTATGCTTAAGTGTTAAATGGAGAGGCGGCTCTCCTAAACCGTTATCGTTTGGGCTTAGACTTAAAAATCAGAAAATCTCTTTCGTACTACCCAAAAAGCCAATGATGAATAGATATTCTTTTTTGAAAAATAAATAACATAAGCAAACAGCGAGAGATCGAAAATTCCAATGAAAGTAATTACCGTTTTAAGTCTATAAATGAAAGCCTCAACCTTCGGATATATATAAGCGGAGCACCCGTTCTAGAGATTCCTTCTCTTCCTACTATATTAAATTATATCATTAAACAAGTAATAAAGTATTTTGGTGCAACCCAATGATAGATGTCAAAGGATTTCATTTCCAGTAAATAATCAACTCCATCACATCCACTTCATATAATTAATTTGAAAAAGACCACAAAAAAAAATGTAATAAACATATTCGACATTTCAACAACAAGGTCGTTTTACGATTTCTCCTAAAGTTAGCAAACATTCCATGTAATATATGTAGCCATTAAATCTTAGTGTAAAATACTTAAATATATACTGCAAAAGTAGGGTCACTAACACAACTGCAATTTGTAAACTAATGTTCGGAACGTCGTGAAATTTTAATGCATTTCGTTCGAAAGCTGGTGCTATCGCAAAATGGTAAAGTCAGGGAACATTGATGCGATATATGTGTCAGAATGAGTACCTATTGAGAGATGTGTTATGTAAAAATTCAAATTGGGAGGGGAATTAAGGAAATATGTTGAATACCCACTTGCACTATGACATTCAATTCACGAAGAATTACTAAGGCATACGTTTAGGATGATGAGAAAACAATACGACGAATTTTGAACACACACGATTAGAATCTTGATCTAGCTAACGAAATTATTAGGCGAACGGCTTACTAGCAAATTCGCTCATGTATAAGAGTGTGTGTCGTTAGTTAGTTGTTGATCAAAATACTGACGCAACAAACAATCCAACCAATAAAAGTATTCCGCAAAAGAAAAACGTAAGCCACCTCAATTTATTTTTATTTACTGAACAAGTTTATTAATTATTTTCAGGTTTGATAACCTTCTGAAGGCCTACCAACTCCGTTACAATCGCTACTTATCCCAACATAGTTCAATCATAGATCAATCTTCAAACTATTCTGTCTCTCTCTTTCCCTCCCCCCTCTCTCTTTCTCTCTCCCTTTCCCTCTCCCCTCTCTCTTTCTCTCTCCCTTTCCCTCTCCCCTCTCTCTCCCATCTCCCTTTCTTTCCCCTTCTCCCCCTCTCTCACCATCTCACCCCTCTCCCCCCATCCCCCTCTCCCACTCCCACCCTCTCTCCCCATCCCTCCC
>KK502568.1:49062-60019 GCA_000688735.1 Glossina austeni
ATATCGGTATGTTTTATATATAAAATCTATTTTTTTTTTCTTTCTTTAGTCTTTTTTACGGTCATGTCGATGGGTGTAATAGATTCGGTCATAGCTGAATATAATTTTCTTAACTGTTCTTTTTTTTCTTTATTTATAATTTATTCTCTCGTTGTTTTTTTTTTTTTTTATAAAATTTAAGCTTCATTTGCTTGTGATCTTCAATGGTCTTTATTTAAAACACCACTTGCATAATAAAGTAATGTTTAACAAAAAAAGGAAACGGATGTCATTCCAACAACGTATAGTTAATGCTTTACGGAAACTCTTACCTTGTACGCAAATATAAACAGAAAACCCTCCTGCTTCAGAAAATAATATCAGAAACAAAACAATAACCGAACAGAGCCCTTGAATTAAGTTTTGTTTTTTCTCTTTTGTTTATTTTATTTTATTTTATTTTATTTTTTTTTATTCTATTTTTTTGTGTTTTTTGTGTTTTTAACAAATGAGTCAAACAATAGTGCAAAACTCATACCGACAACAATCCTTTAATGCATTATATTCTTACGTTTGCATAATTATTTATAAGCCGAGATTTTTCCGTAGAATAACAATTTGCTTTGGTTGCTTCTTTTCTCTTTCTGCAAATATTACAAATTTTATTTTATCCGAAAAAGACAAAAATGTTTTTAATTTTCTGAAATTTTTGTTTACAAAAATTTTACTTTTTCTTCTTTACTTTCCTATATTAGTTTTTTTTTTATAAAGAGAATGGTATAAGCATTAGATTAATATTTTTATTTACTTTAAAATGTTGCATCACAGACACCGTAAAATCCGCCGTTTCTGAAGCCATTTTAGTTATCATTCTTCCCGTACTTAGTCATTTAAATTCTTTTGTCGATTTAACGTAAATTGTTCGTAGGCATTAAGTTAGCAAGTGAAGAACAATAAGGAATCGGGAAAGCTGTCGCAGTTGAAATAGGTCAGCCGACATATCTCAGGCAACGCCAACAGATTCAAAAGCATAGGTAGCTGAAAATGGGATAGATTGCCATTTTGTTTTCTTTCCGATCGTGCCGTCGTCTGGAATGGATGGATCTGTCAACAATTTCTATCTACTAAAATCACCAAAAACATAGGTAGTAAAAAGTCGTATCCGCCTGAGTGGCCGAGTAGGCAAGAGTCTCGACTAGCAATTCAATGGTCGTGGGTTTAAATCTCAACCACGGTAGAATTTTTAATAATAATAATAATAATAATAATAATAACACTAATAAAAATAAAGCCGAAAGCCTTAGATGCTAGCGCTTTAAGACTTTAGCCTTAGAATTTATTCTCTGGCTAAATTTATATAATAATAATAATAATAATAAAAAGTCGAACTGGTTTACACTCAGACTCAGACTCAGGGCAAGCAGTAAATGGACAAACAGGCAGAAATTTGCTGAATGTTAACCCGTAAGTAAAATAACGTCCCTATGATGAACGCTATAGAAACCTAAGTATGATGTAGAACCGGACCCCAATGAATATTTCTTTAATTGTTGAAATACCAGAGCTTAGTTAAGAGGCTTAAGGACCTGATAGAGTTAAAAGCTTGTCTCTTGTATATTATTATCAGGAATTCGTATGAATGGGAATTTATGATAAACTACCGCTTAGGGGTAAGTGATGATAATAAAGTTTGAAGTAAAGCGCATAGATTTGGTATGAAATCTGGATGTCAAAGAAATGTACCTGATTAGAATTGTAGCAGGTAGGTACTGTACTTTCAAAGGATAACATATAAGTGAGAATAAACAAAAGAATTTATGATTTATTTACGTACATGAAGAAAGAGGCACCATCTTCTTACTGGTGATACTATTACTCCAAGTAAATGCTAAGGTAAGATCAGTTCACGAATAAGAACACTCGGACAAGGTCGGCATAATAACTCAGCCGTTAATGCGACAGCGGTAACTTTCAGCTATCTTTGCCATCAAGTCAAGGAAAGTTAACTTAACGTTGCAGATAAAATTGAATGACGATCGTGATCTCCCAGCTAAGACATTTGCTTCTCATAATGCAACGAACACAGTCAGCCTGTAGCAGATATGCTTCTATAACTTATTGCAAAATTGTCCGATATTTACCTAATACTGCTAAGTAAATCGATATAATACGGAACGAGTCTACCCTATTATAGGGAGGTCTACTATATATGCGTATATTTTTTTTTTTTGAAGAATTTAGTCCCCACATTTATTAGAATCATATTAATTTTTGCCATCTATTTATCATCTGTTAGTTCATTAAAATAAAGGAAAATTTTTATACCTTACACCACATGTGACGGATGTGCGCAACATCCAGAAAAATTTGAGATGGACTTACCTTTTGTTATGCCGATCGATTCGGACAGTAATTCTGTCTAAACTTGTCTGTCCGTCTGTCCGTCTGTCCGCCTGTCTATCTAAATGACATGTTCTCTTGTGTTCACCCAACCACCCACCGTTTTTGAGATACCTTAATGAAACTTAACGTGTTTTGGGCCCAAGGAGGAACGCTATTGCAAATAGTTCGGATCAGAAAGCTCTTTCGACCATTTCGCATAACACTTTATTTTGTAAAGTCGTTTTATAAAGGCCGGTAAATTAGTTTATGGTTAGCCGAAGCCCGCTATAGTCTTTTTATTTGTTTTTTCATTTAGCTTAATTCCTTTAACCCTTCAAAGCTAATAGCATTCATTTGTAATTTGCGCCACAATAATTCATTAAAGAAATTTTCATACATTCAAGAAGAAATTATTGTCGTCAAGCAATTAATCATATTTTTATTATCATCAAAAAAAACTTGAGGTGGTGGATATCAAAAATTTGTAATCGGAAATTTTATTTTCAAAACCTTACGAAAAAAAAATTTTTCTTTTCTCAAGAGTCTGACATAAAAACGTTCTCATTACGAACATTTAGTGAATAATATTTTTCTAATAATATTAAAAACCATTATCCTTTTGAAACCAGCATAAGAAAACTTTTACAATTATATGAAATTTCTCTACTACTACTACTCCCAGACATAAATTTCACATACATATATATACATATGAAATATAAATGATTTCTGTAAGCGTACTCAATGTAATCGGGAAAATGTAAAGAGTAAGAAATAGATAAAAAAAAAAATAAAGAAAAAAAACTCATACATATAAAGTTTTTCATTTCCTTTAAATTTGTAGCCAAAAAATAAAAAATAGGAAAACCGTAAACCGAAAAAGAAAAAAAAAAAAAAGGAAAAAACGCATAAACTTTTGTGGTTGTGCTGGTAATAATAATGATGTTAACGATGACGATGATGATGATGATGATGATGATGATGATGATGCTGTAGTGATGGCAAAGTAATTTTAGAGTAAAAAGGAAGTCTTTTTGTGCTCCCACAGCAATGCCTAAATTGCACTTCACATTAAACCGCTCTACGAGTCCTACATGTGTTAAGATGTAAATGTGTGTGTATGTGTGTATGTGTATGTGTGTATCTGTGTATATGTATGTTATACGACTTAGTGTCTACTCATACTTATGAAATAATTTTAATGAAGTGCAAATGGTAAAATGTGACAGTCACAGTTTAATTATCAATGAACGCCAAATGTCGTAAGCTATTGACTTTTCAAGAGTCAAAGTTTATAACAGTAAGGGAGAGCCAACGTAGAGACAAAGTGGATGTTTCGCCATTCGTGTAACAAAAGAAACCTTATAATAAAATACAACCGAAGCCTTGTAAACGCGCTAAACCATATAATATATGTGATGTCCAAGAAGTATCGGGATTTATTTACTCAAAATGAAGAAATGAATGAATAAATAGAAGAGGGACTTAATAATATTCAATTCGTAGAGTTGAAAGTTGTTATAAGAACGATAATCAGGTCCCTTTGTGCGACATATTGAGATCTTTTTTCTTTTTAATTTTTTATTAAAGAAAAGTTCCATAAAATCCCATGTAGGGAAAGGTGGCTAATAATCAGGTGGTGGAATGGTAATCAGATCCCTTTTATGGTCATTGCCTTTTCCGTTAACTGCGACATATTGAGATCTCTTCTCTTTTTAATTTTTTATTAAAGAAAAGTTCCGTAAAACCCCAAATAAGGAAAGGTGGCTAATAATCCGGTGGTGGAATGGTAATTAGGTCCCTTTTATGGTCATTGCCTTTTCTGTTAACTGCGACATATTGAGATCTCTTTTCTCTTTAATTTTTTATTAAAGAAAAGTTCCATAAAATCCCATGTACGGAAAGACTGATCGTTTTGGAAATGGGCCTAAGGTAATAATGTTTTAATAGCAAGATGGATATAGAAGTAGAACAAGCATTCGAAATTTCAAAACGATTTTCTAGCTCTGAGTAGGAATCAGGAAACCATTGGCGAAATAAAAAATGTTTCGTTTTGTGGAAAAAGGTTGGTTCGGGCTGTTCACTTATCTCTAAGATCCTTTCTTAGTATTTTGTTAACTACTTCAAGTAGTGAAACGAATTTCGTGCGTTCTTCATAGCATAGAATTTTCTTTTCATAAAAAAAAGACAAAAGAATTTTTGGCAAAACTAGCTAATGATGGGCTCGAGCAACCAACACGTTCAACGAGGATGGCTCCGGGCGACTCTTAACTTTTCCTGTTTCATGCGTTTGGTAGGGAAGGATTTGGTAAAAAGTGTTTATAAAAAGTTATCAAATTTATGTATGGACTGAAAGGCATGAAGGCATACAAATTTTCATGATTTCAAAATATTTATCGACAAATTTCCCGATATTTTTTTGACCATAAGTCTAAAGTATGTGCAGCTAATATTGATGAAATGAATTAAATCTTTTTTTTTGTTTTTTTTTTTTTCAATTTTAACTTTACCCAATATTGCCAATCTTTAGTCAAATCAACAAAGGTGGAAAGAAAACGAAAAAAATATAAGGACAACAGACGCAAAAAGGTTCCGATATTATTGTTGAATAAGCAAACAAACTTACTTGTCTTACTTGCTATGCCTGTGTGCATGTGATTCTATTTAATGTGAAAAGTTTTATGTTAGCTTTATTTTATTATAATTTTTCTTTTTTTACTTTTTTTTTTCAAACATTTATGTCTTCACTACTTTTGAATGTATACCAGCCCATCCCTTGTAAAATATAATATAAAACCGCAATTGAATAGCAACAAAAAAAAAAAAACAAAAAAAAAGGAAAAAAAGAAGAAACCCAACGAACGAAAAATCAACAACTTAAATGCATTGCATTTATTTTGTAACACCATGATAGCGCTAAAGAAGCGGAAAATAAAATATTTGATTTATAGTCGGAAAAATTCCCAACGACACAAAAACTTCTATTGTTAACAGAAATTTCAATGCAGAGATCCCCGCAAATTTATGCATACATATCTTCTCCCTGCTTATGTACGTACGTACGTATGTACGTACGGCAAATGCATGTAAATGATAGAAAAATTTATGGTTATTTAAATACATTTTCAAAATTATATTTATATGTTTGTTATTTTTTTTTTTTTGTCTCTTAAAAAGGAAACTTTTTAATAATTAGTATTTTCCTCTTAAGCGAGGTTAGAGATTGCAAAGGTTTTTCTCCCAATCATGGCTGCTAAGTTGAAGAAAAAGTTTCTGCACAAAGGTTTTAGGGAGATTTCTCAAATTACAATTAATTTTCGAAACATTCGAAATAATTATATAAAAATTTTAAAATGATCTGATATTCCTTTATTTTTATGTCCATCACCGAAGGATGAGGAGCATATTCATTACGTGAAAACGTTTGCTATCGCCCAGAAGGAAGCTTCAGAGACTTTGTAAAGTATATATATATTCTTGATTAGCATCAGAACTCTAAATCGATTGAAGCATGTCTGTCTGTCCGTCTGTATTATGTAAAGATTCTCCTGGTCGTAAAAACGAAGCTACCGACTTCTAATTTAGCAGACACATTAAAAGTTCTTGTACGCAGCTTGGTATTGAAAATGCGACAAATCGGTGGAAGGAAGCATCCACAGCACCACGTAAACTCAGAACACCCCTGTTTTTTAAAGGGAATGAAAAATTGGTTTTTTGCTCGTTACTCATAAACTAAAACAAATAAATGCACAAAAATTTGAACGCATATTCGACGGGCGATGCTGTAGCATCTATCCGTCTGTCTGTTCGATTGTCCACTTGTCCATCCAGGCAATGGCATGTTACGCGAATCCCTCTTATTCTAAGTAGTTACAGAAAAAACAATAACATTTATGGCTGGTAACACTACCAGATTTGATGACAAGCATGGCGAGATGATTGTTATATTAAACTAGTTCACAAAGTCGCTTAAAGTTAAAAGACAGGCTAAAAACTTTTACTGCCGCAATCCGTATTAATGCCTTTATTGAGTCTTTTTTATATTTTGGTTGCTTTGTAGAGAATAATATTTAATTTGATTTGAAAATAAATCAGCTTTGCCTTAAAGTTTTCTTAAAGAATAATTAACATAATTGCACTTTGAGTGAACTTGATTTACGACTGACAAGCTTGCAGAACGATAACAAACAGCCTATAAATAGCAAAGCAAACAGCCACAATAATCGAAAGTCTTTGAAGGAAGGAAATATGAACCTAAAGTTCGGTAAATAATGAGCAAAAAAACATAGGAAACAATTCGAGATGAACGATTAGGTAACAAAGATAAAGTGATTGTAACACATAGCAATAGACAGCCTTCCATGTTTTACTTTGAAACAATGAAACAGTAGAATGAAATGCTGCCTAAAACATTCCATTGTATTTTACTAAACCGAACACGTGAAGCAGGAAAGAAAGAAAGAAGTAATTCATTGTGTTTGCGTTTGGAGTAACCATTAAATCAAATAGAGTTAATTGAGAAACTATTGAAGCTTTAAGGTCTAACGATACAAAGGAGTTCTCGATTCTATTTTCCTTTTCACTGGAACACACAACATTACAGGGCAACATCTTTGCTGATATGTTCATTTCATGTCCGCTCATCAAAACCAAGGTTATAGAAGCAAATTCTGATTCCAAGGGGCAAAGTCACATCCCAGCTGTCTTAGCATGGATCCGTTAAAATTCTAATATAACAACAGTTAACAGAAAAGAAGAAGAATAGAATGCAACAGATCGCTCGATAAACTACGGAGCTGTCAGATAGATATCGTCTTTAACGAAAAATCAAATTATTTTTCAAAGGTTTTAACCCTCAAACAACGAATGCCAAATTTATGATAGAACGGACACTGGTGTTGCCCAAAAGGAATGATTGCATCACAAAGATCCTAAAAATTATTCCTAATAATCGAAAATTCAATTTTCGTAAGATAAAGCCTCAAGAGGCATTGTTTTCATTACTTTTGAAAAGCATTTTGGGGCGAGAAAACTGCTTTCCACATTCGGATGGCGTTTAATCGCGCGGGAATGTAAACGTCAATGATTTACTTAATCGGAGTGCTGCCAGGGAGATGTTTAATCAGAATTAGATGAAATCTGTATGCACGGACCTGACGAAAGCCATGCAAAGTGATGAAAAAGGCCATAGTGTTTTGGGGTAAGGTCACAATCGACACATTTTGGAATACGGATTGTATTACCTCAAAAAAACAAAAACTATGTGTAGCGAACACTATGTGCGATTTTTATCTGACTGGTGAATAAAAATGCAAGAAAAAAAACCAACCACGAATGTTGAGGGAAGAGCGCTCTGTCCGCAGGACAATGGCCCAATCGATGGTTACAATGGCCAAATCGACGGCTACAATGGCCAAATCGATGGCTACAATGAGCAAATTTCATGAATGAAGGTTTGACTTACTGACCCATCTAACGTATTCTCATTATCTACCCCACCCTGTCGCCACTGGGTTACAAACCATATGAAGATAGATTCTAGAGAAAGAAAGTTGGATCAAATGATGAGGTTATAGCGAAAGCTGAAACTTGTTTTGATCATCTTCAGAAACCATTGTGTAGAAACAGCATGGAAGGGTTAGAGAAGCTTAGAAGAAGAGTTAAACAACTTGTGTAGCACTTGAAGGAATACTTTGCAAACAAACTTTGTTTTTCTTATTTTGTTCCATGATTTATTGACCGATATTAGATTTGAAAGGAGGTAGTCGTTCATACATTTTGCAAACACCACACGAACCTATATAAAAATGAAATTTTCAAAATGAAAACAAAAAAATCGAAATCATTTTTTTCAAGTAAATTTTCCTAAGAGAGGTTAACAGCAGTTAATGTCAAAGATATTTATTGTTGACATATTTAATTGTAATGTGACGCTTCCATAATGTAATCCCAAATATTTTAAACCTTTGTGTTTCCTTTTACGTCAATAAATTTAAAAGAAATCAACATTCGTGTTCTGTCATGTTTAACACGTAATTGCAAATTAATATCATTCTGTCGTCGTTTCGTTCGCTTTGTAAAAATTGTTTGCGCTGCTCGCGTTTTTGTCCTTTCGATTCTATGACAAGTATCTAAAAAAAGGCCGCTTTTCAGAACGCTCACAATTTAACCGTTCATCTGTAAGTGTTCGAAGTGTATATTCACATATATACAGATTTCATAAGCGTCGATGCGCATCGATCTTCCCTTAAGGCTTAACAAACAAGTTAGTGTCCTATCAGTTTGTTATTCTACCGCTTCACTTTGTAATGCAAGTAAAGAAATTAGCAAAATATTTAGGCCATCAATTATAAGAGAGAGAGAGAGAGAGAGAGAAAGATTAATTATGAATTAGTTGTTCAACCATTAGGCGGTAGTTGAATTCCTTCTAAAAAAAAGGCCTTTTCTCCATACATCTTAACGTCTTACGTATTTTTTATAACTCTATTAAGTATCGAAAAATGTACAAATAAGTTTTATCTGTAATGTTAATGTTTTTATTTATAATATAAAAAAAAATAAATATGTTTTAAAAATTAAAAAAAAAAAAATATGTTTTAAAAATTAATTAAAAAAAGAACGAGGAACGTGCAGCAAGTGCAAGATTTTGAGCCGCTTACACATTACTTACTGTTTTTAATTTCTGAAAGGCTTTGTAAAAATTTACGCCCGCCACTTTTTTTGCAATGTCTTTTTTTACCCGATTTTAAAATAACACGGCTCACTTATAAGAACAGATACACTTCTTTTTTACACGACCTTTTTTTCCAACCAAAATGCGAAAATAAATTCTACAGAAACTAATGTCGGTCGGTTTATCGCCGCATATGTGTCAGTGACTTGCTCTACGACGGAGAATACCCGAAATTTGTGATCCCTAAAGCTTTTTTAATTCGATGGTGATGCGATTTTTATTCGCAATTCCAATTTCAATTTTTATATGTTATACTAATGGACTGAATTTCCACTATTTGTTTGTTTCTTTACACATTTTTGTTGTTTTTTTTTTTATACGTTTTTAATATGAATTTCATACTTTTTTTGCACGATTTTTTTATCTTATAAGATTTTTGAAAGACGTGGAGCACACTCCCAAATTCACCATATGTCGCATATATCTTTTGCACGATTTTCTAAGGAACATGCCCACCGTGTAAAAAAAGATTTGGATGTATTTTTACAGGAGCTTTATAAATTTCTAATTCAAACTTGAACATATTGGAAATAAAGTAAAATTTATTGTAATCAAAAGAATATGAAGGTTTGAAATGATGAAAGACTCGAGTTCTTAAGATATGAACGAATCGTCAAGAATCCAATAGAAAGAGAAGAGAATTATCATAAGCAACGCAAGAGTGAGTAAATTAAAGGAAACATTTTTGCCAATGTAATATTTTTAAGTGATTTCGCCCGGCCTTAAATGTTATTTAATTAATTTGGTCACTGGTCTGCCTTAGGTGAAGACGTTCCACGGTAACTGTTCATCTTTCTTATATATTTAGTATATTAGCTGATTTGTTTACACAGTCACTGTCGGAAAGGCTAATATGGGAAAGCATCCACATTAGAAGACCATTAGAACTCTCTAAAGACAAAATGTTTCTAATGCAAGCAGGGGAGTAATCATTTAATTGCTATTTGGCTTAAATATTTAACTTGTGCGGAGGGGGAAGTTACAAACCTCTGATGGAAGTTCAACTAAGTTCAAACCATGATATTTAGAAAGCTTGTCATGGCCAAACTAAAAAATCTCGCCTTTTTGGGAAAACCTTCGTGAAAATTGAAACCTTAAAATAACTTAAAGAGAGTTCCTTAGAAAGGGTTTAAAAGATTGCAGTGTTTGTTTTCGGAACCAATTTTAATAAACTTTTGAAATTTGGTGGCTTAGCAGAAAGAGATTTATCTTAAGATAATTGATAAATGTATTTATTCGTCGCATTCCTACTTAGATTAATTCGTTCGCGTTGGATAACAGAGTCAAATATAGTGTAAAAGCATTTTAGACAAGACTTTTCTGGCGATATTCAAATTCAAACTTCTTTGAACTCCAAAACTGAACACATCATTATTAACTTGCTGGCGGGAGATTTCTGTCATGCTTTAGTAGTCGTAAGTAATTTTACATGTCAGGTCAAGGCAAGCAGGTAAAGTGCGTCATGAGGGATTTTATTATTCAGCATATTTCAGAGCGAATAAAATGCCGTGAAGGGAGCGTATTTAACACATCACATATGATATGAGTTCGAAAGGGAAAATAACACATCGATTGCTTATAAAAACATTGCTTATGACACGTAGGAAGGGGTCGTTGCAAATATTCGGATCTAGCAAAGATGGTTTACGAAATTTCGTTCCGGTGATTTCAGTCACAAAGGACATCATCGATTCGTTGCTACAACGATTTTTTGGGTTCCATGTTGGCGAGTAAGCCCCCTCTAATAATTTTGGAACTGCAAAAGAACTCTGCTTTCACCATTTGATTGCTCAGGAAGTCATCAGGAAATTTTAAATTAAAATTTTTTTTTTAAAAATTTCTGTTTTTTTTTAAAAATTTCTG
>KK502568.1:75589-86958 GCA_000688735.1 Glossina austeni
GTCCCGTAACTGTCTTCCATATGGATCACAAACCCCTCAGCCGTTATCTGAAAAATATAGGAATCTCGCGTACCGATTCTCATCACATACGATGCGAGAGCGCGGCCATCTGCAAAATCAGGTATCAGCGAACATCAGTTTGGCGAACCTTTCATAACGCCGAACACCGCATGGTCTTCCGAACTAAAGAAGGCAGCGAAATTTGTAAGCGTGAGCGCAAAGGTCATGGGCGAGTACTATAGATCTTTTACGACGGTATATGTTCATATGTATATATATGTAATATATATGTATAACGTCTCCCACTAAAAACTCATGTTGCTTTACGAGGAGCCTCAACCACACCTATCAAATTTTCATCGCTTATGTCATCGAAAACAAGAATATGAAGTTAAAATGGATTTCAATGGCAAAGGCAAAGGTATTTATCACTTAGCTTAACAGAGAGCTCCATTAAGACTATAGCGTAATCCTAGTTAGTAAAGATCTATATATAGACAGTAGCACATCGCTCAATATATCTCGGGACTGACAAACAACAAAAAATCGAATTATTTTTAGAGCGTTTTAATCCTCAGATGACGCGTGTCAAAATTTAATGGTGGTTGTCCTTACTTGCGCTCTATAGGAGCCTAGTTATGCTGCTGTTCGAACAAAAAAACTTACTTCTGAACTTAACACTGGCTTAAATAATTTTAAAGAAAATCTTTTATGTCTGTTCTCGATGGTTTGCCGATTTTAAATGAGATCGACAGGACACCAATGTGCACTAAACGCTTTGAATGCCTAAAGGTAATGCCAAAGAAACTCAAGAAGCTCCTAAATTGTACTTTCGATTATCGATAAGTGATATTCTGAAGTTATCAGAAGTCAATCTGTTTGCTATTACTCTCTAGAATTTAAATATGGAAGAGCTGGGCACCGAAATGAACACCGCCTTTATTCACCATAGCAAGAGAAACATCATTGGGTTGCTGCTTCGCAACACTGACAAAATTGCATGAATTGAAATTCGAAATATTGCGACACATACTTTTATCTTCGATAAAAAGGCTTGGAACAATCCTTTATTTTAGATAAAAAAATTTGGACCAAATGATGAGGTCATTGCACAATTTGACAGTCTTCCCAAAAGGTTCTATAGAAAAGCCTTAAAAAAGCCTAACTAAGTAATACTATGTAATGTATTACAGTGTGAAGTAATGCGAGCCTAGCCATTGTATTGTGCTCTTGAAGTAAACTATTTTGACGAATCATGCCAAAGTTTGATTTTTCTTCATTTTTACTTAGTCCCGGGAACTGTTTACTGAAGTAATAAATTTCATTGCCTAGAAAGGATTTTCAACAGAAAGTACAGAGAGAGCTAATCGCTCTACGTCAAAGAACTATTTTGATGTGCTAAACGATAACGTAGCTTATATCATCGAGGGTTGGGGTAAGCTAAGTCTCTGAAATGCGAAATTCACCAGGAGCACCGCTTTTCTTGTTCAATTCGAAAAAACAATAAGCATGAGTTGTTGTCAGTAATGAAAAATAGTTACACTGTAATAACAGCAACCGTACATTACCAGGAATGAATGCAAAGCTTTGTGTTTGAAAAAATCAAATCAATTCAATGTATTATGGCTTTCTCAAGCGCTACGAGTTAGAATATCATGGTTAAGTAACTTTTCAGAAAACAATTTCTGAAGCTGAGTTGATGATAAAAGAAAAAGTCGTAATGCGTCAATAAGCCATTAAAGTGCGGCTTGACTGCATAAAGACTAGGAATGGTTGAAAATACTGACCTGCAATGTCCAATGACAGCCGACGTATCTCTCAAAGACTGTTGCTTTTGATTACTACTTCTCTCTAACGAACATTCAAAACTTGCCTAAGGAGTGCCACGTTCTAAGGTTGATATCGAATAGAAGTACCCTTCATTGTCATGTTAGGAGAGCAGACCAGAGCGCGTTTAACGAATGCATAGATAATAAGTGAGAACATGACAGGAGAAGTCGAGGTTGGCCAGTCAATTATATGTAGAAGAACTCATGAGCAAGAAGGGCAAAAAGTGTACAATTTTGAAATAATTGAAGGCTTCGCTATGGGAACATGGAGAGCATTGGCGAGTGAACTATCTTTGGCTTAACTTTCAATCAATCTTTGACTTAACTTTCACAACCTGGTAATCGAAAAATGTGTATATTCTCTGTATATGCTCTGTACCTTAGTAAAGACAAATTCAGATTGTTTTCAAACCGATCCATGAAAGTTGCCTTCCAAACTAATTTAAATTATTTCCAAACCAGATCATCTATCGCTAATTAAACCTCAAATTTTCATTGCAATCTAAATTTTCTAAAATTTTGGCAGCTTGGAAAAAATTGACGATTCGAGCATGCTTTATATGCCACCATCGAAAAAATAAACTCCTTATGGCTTACCTGAAGGACAATACACTAAGCTATGGTATATAGGGAGCTCTTAATATTTTTAATTGCAACAAAATTAGATTAAAATTAATATGCGGTTAAAAAGTATGCGGGCAAAAGTGTATACTCAAACTGTGAGTTGAGAATTTCTAGTGGGTTCGCAAGACGAACATTTCCCCAAGAACATCTAAAACGGTTTATGTATGTAAAAAGTTTTTCAAAAGATATTTAAAAGCCTTAAAAGCTGATAGCATGTTTTTCACGAGGCTAAAAGTTGTTTCAAAGAAAGCTTAAAAATTTTCATAAACTATGGACTTCACTCAATAAGTCTCTGGTCAGACATATACATGGCAACACTGTTGGCAGACGCATAAGGTGTCTGGATGGTGGTAGGCTTTAAACGGTAAGTGTCCAGATTTCATTACATTCATTACATTAGTCTACAAGTCTCACAGTGGCTTTGCGGCGCTACTTTTTTGATGATTTTGCACGGCTTGCACCGGTTGCCCTCCAATCGGCTATATTTCACCCATTAGCACATATTGCATATAAAAATCCTCTTCATTTCGCTTAAACAGCGCTAAAGTTGTTAAAAGTGAGCAAGCCCGGCATTTACCCCGAAGAGAGCCTTCTTGAGCGCAAACGATTAAGCAAAATAGTAAATACGCTGCCTTTTGATGTTTTAAAGCGTCAACTATTTCACTCAACTTCACTTTTCGGTCTTTCAAAACAATTTTGTGCATTTGTAGTGAGTTTTCGGGAATCAAGGTTGAGTTCGGAAGACCAAACCTTTCAGCATCATCGGTGTCCATACGACCTTATTTAAAACTATCAAACCTCCTACAAATTTATTTCTTCGACAGGCAAGAAATGTCTTAACATCTTCCAAGGCAACGCAGATTTTTAGCGCAATTTTGTGGATCAAAAAAGTAAGATTTTTCCATTGTTCCGGACAGTACAAAATTTGAGTCACTAAAACAGTTGTGACTTGTAAACTAATCATTGGAATGCCAGGCAATTTTGCTATATATCGTTAGGGGCTCGACACCATCCAGAAATCATGTGTGCCATCAGTAATAAATAATAAAACACATAAATAATGTGTTACTTCCAACATATGACTAATGAAAGAATTTCGCTACAGCGAAGAAGAGCTTCAAGCTATATATGTGCGGGACAATTACAATTTATTTATAATAGAAACTTGTCAAGTCTTTACATCTGTAACTGAAATGACGTTAGAGAGCAAAATGAGGAAATGCACTGAAAACGCTTTAATTTCTGTAGTTCTTTGTTGTACTTATGGGATAGAGATAATTACAATTACTCATCGTTGGGGTTCGAAAATTCAATTTAGTTAATTTTTGTGATTAAACATGAATAGACTGACTGCACAACAGAGCAGTAAAACATTACAAGAACAAAAAAAAATTTCATTCGAAAAATTAGAAAAATATTTCAAAATTAAGCCGATGAAGAAAAATGAAAAACATGCACTATTTGCAAGCATTTAAATATTTTATTTTATTTACAATTATTATCATAACATTGACTAAGAAATCATTAGAGAATAAATTAAACAAATGTCCGAGATTTTGTAAATGTGATTTATATATTAATCTCAATAGGGCAGCATGCAGGTGAATAAAATAATTTTTTTTTGTTATTATTATTATTGCATAAAGTGAAATGAAATTAAGTGAGAAAAAAATTGTTTACTTAAAGTGCTAAACATCTGGTCAATGGTGCTGTAGATGTTCCAAGTTCTGTGCAAATATTAGATTTAAGCTACAACGACATACGTCAAGTGGATGAAATTTGCTTTAAGGTAAAACAAGTGAACGAAAGAGATTAAATAAAATCGTGATTATTCTTTTCCTTGTTCTTTTCTTTCTTTTTTTTTTTTTTTTCGCTGAGCTCATCGCAGAATTTTCATTTCCTACAATATCTCAATTTATCTCACAATGCTTTACATACCGTTTCCTTGGAGACATTCAATAATCTTTACTTATTATATGATCTGGACTTGTCATATAATCGCTTGGAACAGTTAGATGAGCGTTTATTTGAAAGAAATCCTCATTTATTTCAATTGAATTTGGAAGGCAATAAATTGATGTCTTTACCCGCCCGTTCAATCCTACGAAGTTTTTCTTTACATTCGCTAAACTTGAGAAACTCGCAATTAAATTTTATAGATAAAGAAATTTTTCGCAATTTACCCAATCTTCAGGTATTGGATTTAAGTCAAAATCTATTGATTAATTTAGAGGTTGAGACATTTAATGCATTGACAGCATTAAAGCGTTTGGATATAAATGAAAATCCTTTGCAATGCAATGAAATGTTAAAAGAGAATATAAAAGAATTGCAATCAAAAGGCATAGAATTGATTATTGATTCGTGTCCAACGGAAGAAGATGCGAATGTATTGCATCATGTGCGTAAATTTGAGAAAATCATTTCATCTGATGTTGTTTCGAAAGATACACAAGAGGCTTCAAATGAAATCGATGCCCTAGAATGGAGGAATTATTTCAATGCTGAAAACGAAGGAAGTGGTTTTGTCTTTGCTGAAGAAGAGGAAGAAATCAAAAGTGCAACAACAAAATTATGTGATAAGCAAAATGATCTAAAGTTTGCTTTCCTATTAGGCTTAGTTGTTGGTGTAACCACAGCACTTTCTATGATAGTTTGCGCTTTGGCAATTACGGCTTGCTTCAGTAGAAGTACCAAAATCACAGGTATTAAGATAATCTTTAAGGTTTATAAAAAGGCATCTTACGTTAAAGAATATTTTTAGGTAATTTAACGGAACACTCCAACGGAAGGATGAATGACCGGCAAACTCTGAACTCTGTACTTGAGCACTCGGCTCGTGAAATTACAACCACAAATAGTCGACTTTCTCGTAGTGATAGAAATCGTCAACGAACTGTTGTTCGCTATGACGGGCCTCTGCATGAAAACTTTATTTCCCGGTTATTTGGGCGTCCGGCACGTCATCAATACTATCGTAGCATTAATCGAAATACCGCAACACTTATTAGATGCTTAAGTCGCAGTAATTTGCTTAGCAATCGCTTAACAAATTCGACACAACGTTATGAAGGACGGCAAACAAACTGTGAGATCAATAGGGAAGAAAACGGGACAAACACTCAAACCCAGGATTTTCTCTCCTCTGAATCGTCAGCGTCAGTCAACGAAAGACAAAGATCCATTACCCCACCACCTCATTACAAAGACGTTGTTCTTGAAGATAACGGTTATAGAACGGAATAAACGGAAGTATAGAAGAAAAATTTAGGCATCATTTCAAGTCTTCTTTGAACGGTAAACGTTAATAAGTACGCACAAAGTTAATCGCTTCGAATTCAATTTAAATGTTTGCATATCATATTATTTAATGCGCTCTGACGTCACTCATTTCATGGTCATATGCTAATCAATATCTTCAAATCTACTGCACATGTATGTATTTTGTCTGCGATTGTCTGCGAGTAACTAAGGACTGAAACTAGTTTTCGATTAAACCGACACTTAGGAATGACATCGATGAAGGTCGCTTCATATTTTTCCAAAGGTTTTATTAAAACTATATCGATCGTTCAAGATTGGCTTTATTTCCGGGAAAGTGATTACAACACGTATTCAAGTTAAGTTGGAAAGAGAAAAGCGATAATTGCGGATACGATTCTTTCTATGCCTATTGTATTAAATTCATTTAAAACCACTTCCTGTGATAACAATGAAAAATATAATTTATTTTCAAATATCTGTTATTTGTCTGTGAAAAACTTTCTTACAAATGCTTAGCACATCTCGATATTTAAATGCATTTGTATGAGTGATTCAAAAAGTCAATACACACCTTGTTAGATAATTAGTAGCAATCGACAATAAAAAAAAAAGCGTCATTGACCGTCAATAACAGAGGTTCAGCATATAGTGATAGTAGAGCGTTTTCCGATATAGCACGGAACTCCTTGGCCATGACCACACCTCACTCTTTTCAGACCTTATTACACATATAACGTACGTACGCTCAACGATTGGTTACAAAAAAGGAAAAACAAGACCATAAAGAACTTAAGTAAGAGGTAATGTGCGCAAAAAACCAAGATTAACTTTTAACTAAATTTACATAACAAACAAGTGTAATGGGACACGGTCAACTACTAAATACCCTACAGCACTTCGTTGAATACAATTATTCATAGAACGAATTTTTAAAATAAGGACGACTTATATGGCAAATAATTAAATACGTGGGCGGATCCGAACCATTTTCAAAAGCGTTCGTCTTTGGGCCGAAACACGTCGGTATTCCAAAGTTCATCAAAATATTATCAAAAATACGACCCGCAGGTTGAACAAAATAATACAAGGAAAGACATCAGGCAGACGAATGGACAGAGAAACTTACATCTAATCAGAAAGTGACTCTGAATCGACTACTGCAGTGAAAGATGGGTCTCTCTTATTTCCTTCCCATTGTTGTATACCCAGCACGAGCTTAAAATACCACAAAGGATGATGGCTTAGTGAAGAAGAGATTTAATTAAAAGATAATTAAACCCACTTTTGTGTGCAATAAAAATCGGTTAATTTTTTTAAATTTATATGCCGAAAAAATCAAAAATGTTATTAATTTTAAGGCTTCTACATATGCAAATAATAATGAAATTGTGTCAAAATTGTGTAATTTTAGATTTTAGAATAGAAAAATATTATAAAGAAATAATTTTTGCGAAGTAATTTGTTTGCTCGATGTGGCCTTTCCATGTGCCTGTCACAACGTTGCCTGAGGAGAAGAACTTGCAAAAAAAAAAACATAAAATGGCACCGGTTCCAGCTTTGTTTTTTTTAAATCTCCCCAATGTCGGCAATACACTCTAAAAAATTACCATAACGCTAAAAACTTAATCTCAAGGAATACTGTACTTAAGATACTCTCATGATCAGCAACCACTTACAGTACTGGGTGCACGACTACGTTCCATTAAGTTGGGTTTTCTCTCCTTGATTTAAAGCCGCGCATACCCTCTCTCTAATGCCGTATCCTCTTTATTTGATTCTTAAATATATAGGGGATTCACTTAAGCCGATAAGAGAAGCATGAAAAAAACACAAGGTGATGTTCACCCTTCATTTAATGTAAGTAAATAAATTTTATTGAAAGGATTGTCATTCTCTTGTCTTTCTTTCAATTTTGATATCTTTCATGTTTCTAGAGCTTTAAACTCAAACTCGATACCATATGCAATGTAAAAATTAGAGGAAAAAGTAAGACTTCGGCAGCATTGAATATAGTGACTAATTGTTTGCTGCAGCATTTGGAAATTTTATTGAAATGGTCTAATAACACTTGGCAATGTTTTTCAGTGTTCGGTTTTTCTCACTCAAGGCTATCGATGAATAACAAACATATGAGGCTAATCTCAAAAAACATCTGTCGCCGTCTTTTTTTTTGGTAACTCATGTGAATGGTTTGGTTCGAAAACACTAGTTCACCTTCAAAAGCAAAACAACATCAATTCTTGTTCTCTCTAAGCGATCAAAAAGTGCTTGTGTGTGTGCCATATTTGAAAGGTGTTTTCATGTCTGGCGGAGAAAAGTTTTTTCTTAATTTAATCTAACCAAGCGCTTTGTTAATGCTCGTAGCGCGGTAATGGACGCAAAGAAATGGGGAAAGAGCAAAACGGACGGGAAAAGGGCGGCAGCCTAGTGGGTGCGTGTCCAATCGGTGAGTGTTATACCTTTACAGACTAAGCATTTACCGGTTATGACCACGCCACGGTCACAATTAAAACAAGGCTTATCGTGCTGAGGATTGAGCCTGGATACGCTGAGTTGATAGTCGCGCTTCTTGCCTTTGCCACCTCCCTACAAAAAGCTATAAGGATATGTCTCTTGCTGGGGTATAACTCAGGACTTTCCAGCAGTTCGTTTCAAGAAATTTATTATAAATACAACTAAGTATGATCTAACCGCACAGAGACGTGAACCCCCCAACACAGTCTACTAGTCTTATCCACTCGGGTATGTGGCAAGAGTTAAATAATAACGTTTTTATAATTTCCGGAATCTTATCAGAGGATCACACGAGAGATAAATTATGTAACTATTAGTAACATTGTTCTGCTCTGCTCTATGCTTCTGTGGGTTAGTGAACAAAAATTTTTTGAACATCCAAAAATTATGCTACAATAAGCAATTGTTATTAGAAGCCGCAAGGTATGCTATGCGTTTATTTTATTAACCTACGTACAAATACGGAAAGATGGGGAGAGACCGCAAGTATAACATAACAACAAAATGAGCGAAGTGTCCCCATAATGAGACAAATATCTTCTGAAAGTTGTGAGCATTTTTGGTCGATAATATCCTTTTGTAACTATAATTATATTTATAACTGTAATTATGTATAACTTTCATGAAGAATAAAACTTCACTATAATTTTCCTACAAATAATCATAAAAAAGTGTAGGCACCTGGAAAAAAAAACGAAGAGCAGTTAAAGTCATATCAAGGTAGAAAATAGCATTTTTTTTTTATTCTCCATCAAATGTGGTACACAGGGGGCGCATATATGCAACACCAAACAGGAGTTGAGATAGACCCACCTTTTGTTATAGCGATCAACTCCGTCTCTTCCAAGAACGATCTAATCGTGTCTGCCCGAATGTCTATCTGCCTGTCCGGCTTTCTTTCTTATGTTTAACCTACAGGTCGACTTATTTACGACTTACTTTCATAAAATTTGGTACAGCGACCTGTTTTAATTCAGGAATAGGTGCTATTGAAAATGGTTCGAATCGCATCACATTTTCGTCCACTTTCCATGTAACAATTTATTTTGAAAAGTCATGATGAGGTATTTAATGAAGGGCCCTGTTCCACAAAAAGGGTTTTTTTTTTTTTTTTGTTATAAGATTCGGATACTCTCTAACAATCATCTGGATATATAACATATTCATATATATATAAACGAAATTTTCATTTCATACTGTTTCTCCGATTTAAAGCAATAAAAATTTTGCGGAGCCAAACTTCATCAATCAAAACTTTCTTGTTTCAATAACTATGATAAGAAATTTGATATTTTTATTATAAATCGAAACATATGCTCTATATATATATATATATATATATGTTCATTGTAAACAGGGAATGAGGAAAAAAAAATGTAGAAGAAACGATTCGAACATACATACTACACTTAAGCAGCTGAAGAAGAAGTAAATGCTTTTAGTACAAGAGTGCAACAAAAACAAAAAGCGATCCCTATTTTCATATAAAACCAATTTCCGCAAATTTTTCTGGCAATCAAAGAATTTAACAGAAATGCAAGGAAGCGACGGAAAATAAACGCATTTCTTTTGCTAACAACAAAACAAAAATGAAAAACTTACTAACGATATATCAATAAAACACAAATTTCTCAATGTTGAATTGTTTTAACAAAACTTTTCCCAGGGGAAACATTAAACCAGTAGTAAAACCCAATTCCCGTAGCCAGTCGCAAAAAAGTGAAAAAAAAAAACAACAAAAAAAACAAAACAAAAAAACGAAAGGAAAAAACTTCGAATTGAAGAAAACTATAACAAACTATAACAAGAAACTTCTAGCAGTAGAACGAATGAAAGAAAGGAGAAAACAGAAAAAAAGAAATCAGAAAAACTGTAAAATTCATCGAAAAATTGTACGAAATACACATACACACACACACACACACGCATCTAAAAGCAAGTAAGTAACTTCGTAAAGGTTAAAGATGGGGAAGGAAGTGAAATGTTATGAAACAGACTGGCGGAGATAGATAGAAGGATTATATAAAGAAAAAAAATGAAAAAATGAAAAAAAAATATGACAAACAAAAAACAGAAAAAAAAAAGAAGAAAAATGTTAAACGAAAGTTTTACATGTAAAACCAATGAATTTATCAGCAGCAGCAACCAACAACTAAAAGAAATTGTTGAGGTTACAAACAAGATCTGTATGAGGTAGTGCTTATATATGTGGCTGCTTACATGCTTACAGCTATTTGCTGTAAGCGAGAGATAATAGTGAATGTGAGCGAACCCGAAAGTGTACAAGTAAAAGCTAAATAAAACAAAGAAGCAAGCGATTGTAAAATAAATGCGGACAAAAAAAATTTTTGAAAATTTATTCCTTGAACAAATTTTTACAGCAACACAATAACAAATAATAAAACTAATGTCAACAAAACCAAAAGTTTTTTTTTTTTTTCCCCCACTTTTCTTTCAATCCCTTTTTTTTTTCGTACTCGATACCGCAAATATTTTTCAAAGTGAACCACAGCGTATACTATATACGTATGCGAGTGTTTGCAACGGGTTTGAGAGATAAATATAACATACATTATAGGTATATATATATATATATATATATATATATACATATATATAATATGCCTGCATATGTACTATGTGAACTTTTATGAGCATTTGTATATGGCTTTGTGTGCGAACAGATATAATAGCCACACTGAGTTGCCTCAACAACAAAATTGTTTGGCGTTCCTAACACTACGTTGGCAAACTCTTGAAAATGGTATGGCGCGCAAACTTTGTTCGTCGCAGTGCCTGAACTTAATAGTACGCGAAAAAATATCCGAAATTAATGAAAAACTTTTTGCATAATCCCAACAACGAATGCTTCAAAAACAACAACAACAACAACAACAACAACAACAACAACAATGATAACAATAATAACACCAAACTGCAAAAAACCAGAAAAACAAAAAGAAATCGTTAAAAAAAAAAAAAAACAAGTAAAAGAAATAGAAAGCACAACGTTTTCAAAACGAAATGACAAAAATCTAAAGTGATATTGTTTGTAACAAAAGTTTTCCACCAGTGAAACCACAGCCAACGAGAAGCCAATGGAATATATATACATATACATATATATATATATATATA
>KK502568.1:97175-124320 GCA_000688735.1 Glossina austeni
ATTGCATTTGTATTTCATTTCTATGCAATTATCGCAATTTTGTTACCAGATTTTGTAGGAAAACCCTCTGTATACTTTACTAACTATGCCAGTAACCCGCCCTCACAACACCCGCCACCAACAGCAACAGAAATAACAATTCTTCGCCGCTATCTATGCATTACGTAACTGCCACTGGGAATTAAGGAATGAAGGAAACATTCACTAAATTGAAGAATACGTACATACATACGTACAGGCAACGTAAATTGTTGCTTGTTATTCAAGAGCATCAAAGACGGATATGTAAATGTACGCTCTATGTACAATATGCATTAAGCGTGTATAGGTGGTGAAACTTTAATTTACGGTTATTCTCTACCATCCGGTTTTTATTTATTCTTTACGTTTTTTTTTTTTTTTTTTGTAATTTATATAGTGATTAGCATAACTTTTTTAACGCTAGAAAAAAAAATTGTCTTTGACAGACATATATAATATTTTGTACGTACATAGTGTGCAATTTTGACTATTAATATTCTTTATTATAAAGAACATGACGCGTATAAGTCCTATGTTTAGAAGTACGCTTTGAAGTCTATGTAGTAAAAAATGTATTTAAACGTCGGCAGCAATGTAATTGTAAGACTCAATATCTTTTTTGTAGGGTGTTCCTCGTACAGCGTTTCATTTTTTACTTTCATGCATAATGAAAATAATTTATTGTAACAACACTAAAAGTTGTCATATCATGCTAAAGCTACGCTATTTCTAGTCATGGATCCGTTCATTCCACAAGGACGTATTTCGATTATTTAAACTTTTTATGCAGAGAGATGCTTTTTCTTCTTTGAAGCTCGTCTTTTCAGATGGGGCCCATTTCCTGCTACTAGAAGGGAGAAATTGTCTCACTTGGCAAATAAAAATTCTCAGGCCATTTATGACGAGCCATTTTATCTCTAAAACCCTAATGTTTGTTATAGATTATGGGCGGGTGGCTTGGATGGACGACTTTCTTTTGAAATTATTGATGAAAGTGAGCGTTAGCGAAACATGACTCACTGGGTTGTTGTGGATTGGTTTAAAGGAATTAAAGGTAAGCGCCCTTTGTTTTCAGCAAAACCATGGTATATTCCGCGAATGTTGTGGAACAACAAATTTATTGTTGCCCAAGGTTAACGAATGTAATGAAGTGTAGACCAAAGTCATGCGAATGGACCGTCATGCGATTGGATCTTCCATGAGATTATCTCATCAAGAAAAGCCTAACAAAGCCTCTATTGCGATTGTCAGAAAAAATATTCGAAAGTGTGGCTTGCTGACGTCATTAGTTCTTAAATTGCAATCTGAGGTAGCTTTTTCCAGATTATCATCTAATTTTCTTCTACATAGCGCTGGGAAGAAATCCTAAATATTAAAATGTCCTCAATATGAATAATCCACCGGTTTGTCTAATTTTTTTTTTTTTCCCAACAAATACTACCATGAGCTTGTGAGGCTCCAACTTCGTGGATATTTCACTCACTTTTACGTCGCAATTCCCAACATTTTAGAATTGTTCACTTCGCTATTGAGTAAACCAATAACATGCCGGTTACATATATACACTAAATTACTGTGAGGAGTCAGAGTCGTCCCTCGTCTTGACCTCACATGTCCTTCGTTTCGGAAGGGAGAGCATAAGATTTAAGTGACTGTTAAGATTCAATTTCCATGTTAAGCAACATGACAAATGACGGGTTTGTAGAAATCATGGTAAGGTTATCAAAACACAAACTTGAAGGAAGTGCGAATGGGGAGACTTCCATCGTCATCCGAGTCCGAGTCGAGGGACCGACAGTTTACGCTCTGCCCTTTCTCTCGTCAACCGGGTAGCCAAACAACCAACACGTCTTTCTCACCGATTTTCTTTTCTCCTCCGTAGATAAGAGTAACTCTTAGAGCGTAAGTAATCTTCTTAATGGTAATAAAATATTATTTCGTCTAATCTTAAGGAGCGAAACATCCCTTAAAAAATAAATATTTCTTGTCTGAAATACCTGGTGACCGACGAGTTAATCCCGGCACCAAAAACAACAGCAACAGGCCGTCTCACACTAGTTATGTATACTAAAACTCTGCTCAATGATTTCCGCACGGTTTCAGAACCTAACTAGATACGGAAAAATTTGTAGAAATTCCCAACAACTTTGTGTTCTTTATACCACACATCACTTGGGTTTATGGGTATAATAAGTTTGGGTGGATCTATTCAACACTCAGAAGAACTTGGGAAGAATGCACCTTTTATTACAGCGATCTGAAGTTTGTCCTTTCGTCTGTCCGGCTTGCCTTCTTGTGTTCAAGCTAAAGCCTATAATTTTAGACATATTTTGATAGAAAATGTTACACCGAAATGTTTCCGGCGATGGAGAAATATTATTGAAAATGGTTCGGCCCGAACTACTTCCCTTATAAAGACTTGTTTTTTTTTTAAGCTTTTAAGCAACCCACTGGGGCGATGTCCCCTATACGTGGAAGGCGGAGATGATCAAAAATAACTGAATAAAGAGAAAGAGACAGGCAAACAACCGCGTTCTGTGAGGTGTTTGCCCAAGTCGATCAGGGATATGCCTTAACCCACTGAGCCATGGACAAACTCTAGAGAGAGACTGAGATTTCAATTTGCGAATACTGAGTTAATTGTCACTAGTACGCAAGCTACTCTACAGACTATCTATTGGAATATTAAATGCGGACTAATTTCTTAAATAAAATGGCGTGTAGTAGCGAACAAAACTAAATTTATCTTGTGTCAATAATGAGCGAAATTCATTTCAATAACTTGCATAAACTCTATACTCTATCAATTAACGTTTGCCAAACGTTTGTCAAAGTGCAAACAACACGGAATCGTTATCGAGATTAGGTGCAATTTTGCTATTGTTGTCACGTCAACATCTATTACGAGACGTCAACTAAACCTATGTATTTTAAAGTCTATTAACAATTGAACTAAACGATCTTGAAAAGACACTCTATAAACTTGCACAATACACACACACACGCACAATAGTAAATATACTAATAATTAACGCAATTACCAATGTTGCAACAAAAGTGTCGACGCTAAGGGAAATTTTAGTAAATAACACGCAAAACAAGAACACACATAGTAATATGCATGCATATATAAAGAAAGCTTTGCATGCACCCCAAAAATTCTTCTTGCAAAGGCGGGGTAGAGCTAATGCCTGCCATACAATATAGAGAACGAAGTTTTTTTTTTTTTATTTTTTTTATTTATTTATTTTTTTTGTTTTTTTTTGTAATCGTTCTACCCATACAATGTGTTATAGTAAAACATGATGTAGTTTATTGGCTATATGCACGCTTAAAGTACCTAACCTTTTGATGAAGGTAGCAAAGCTTGGACTTATAAGCAATTTCATTCTCAATTGAACACATAAAATGCACAATACCGATAAATATTAGATGTTGATGACTATGTGGATATGTGGCTTTTCCATGCTTTTGTAAACGATAAACGAAGCAACAGTGTAAAGCAATTACCAGACTCTGTTAATATGTAACAGTTCAACACTAACTAACGTTACGTGCAAACTAAGCCGATATAATAGTGATAGTGACCCATCTATTGAACAAATGACCAACCGACCAACCAATCGACCAACCAATCGACCAACCGAACGACCGACCGGCCGACCATCAACAACAAACAACGACGGGAACGATGGTCAATTTGCTTGAAAATCGAGCATCAAAAATATCACCTGGTACCTATCTACACTCATATATAAATGCATTCAAAACGTATATGAAGGTTTAGAGTATAAGCAATGAAGACTATGTAAAAGGTAATTTCCGGTACATTGAATGTGTAACAAACATTATTATATGTTGATATACAAACAAATACATGAACTTATAGATTGTGTAAGCCTTTGCCATATACACTAATAAGCATTTGCGTGCAGATATGTGCTAAACCTGATTGCCAAGTGTGAGTTTAACAAGTTCATTCGACTCGTTCTCCTTCTCTCTCTCTCTCACCCTCTCTCTCTCTCTCTCTCTATATCTCTCTCTCTTTCTCTCTCTTTTGTCCTTTATCCTTTCGCACACCACTAAATATAAGTTAGTTGCTAAAGCAATTGCCAAATCTATTAAAATGTCAATGCATTGAAACAAATTTTTTTTCATCCCAATTCCCTACACGAAGACGACAGCAAGCTATGTATAAGCAGCATGCTATGTCTAATAAATAATATAAAATTTGAGAAATAAAAAAGTAAAGCAAAATAGAATTAAAAACAATAAAAGACACCTTTGTTTTGGCCAAATACAATTTTTGAAATTTTCCAATATGTTAAATTTAACTGAAAGTTTACTGACACTCTTAACTGAAAGTTAAACGATTGTTGCGATCAAATTGTTAACTCAGTCTGATTGATTTTTTCATTACTTGAGAAAGTTTTTCTAATTTCATTGTTATGACTGCGATTCTCAGCTGCTTCCTTTTGTTTATTCTGCCAGTTAGTAGCACAGTAGTCGTGAACGCCGTGATATAGATTTTCTGTTATACGCAAGGCCAGGTTGTCTAACTTTCAGTTTATTTTCATTGAAAATGACTCCTAGTGTTTTTGATCATTTAGCAAGTACTTCAAGTAGATCTTAGGGTCAGTCCGCAAGAGTAGTCGAATAGGTAAGAATCGCGACTATCAAGTCAGTGTTCGTGGTTTCATATCTCAGTGCAGTAGAGTTCACTTTGGTCGTAACTATATTGAGTGGTCGCTCCATCGGTAAAGGTATAACACTTAGCGTTTGCAGCGTAAGCTCACTAGGTTACGCTCACGTTCCTATTTCTTTCTTAACTTTTTTCTGGCCACCTCCGCACTACACGGCAAGTTTAGTAACAGATATTAAGAACGGGTCAACGGGTAAGCCATTGGTGTTTGTCGATGTAATAATTATTTTCCCAGGAGAGTAAATTTGCTCGCAGATGAAGTCAAGCATTATATTGGAATCATTTTCTGTACTTTTCGCTTTCACCGCGAAGCCTACCAATTTGAAATGTTTTTTTTCTTCCTGTGCAATTTGCGTTGCGCGACGTTAGCAATCTAGAGCAGTATTCGTATTTATAGCTTGACGCCTTTGTTAGGGCAACAATATCCGCATCCCGTCGAGAATCCATAATTCGCCTTTAGTCGCTTATAGATTTCTAACTTGTTTATTTTACCAAAGTGAAATCACGGCTGTGACTTTTTAACTAGCTGTTGCATGAAAGGTAAGTGAGGCTTGTGTTTAAGTAAAACATGCATAAAAATTATATATATTTTTATGTACACATATATATATATATATATATATATATATAAATACATATATAAGTGTGTGTGTGTGTGTGTGTGTGCGTACTCATACGAGTATGAATGCACAGAAAAGCTAGGAAACATGACTGCATTTCCTTCCGTCGAACACAGGCGTACATACGTATTATAGAAACACGTATGTTGTGTTTACATATATTTATATGCATTGCATTCTTCAGCAGCATACGATGTGTGTAAGCATTCAATGCGTAAACGTTACAGAATATATATGTATTTGCCTGTGTGTGTGTGTGTGTGTGTGTATATATTTTTAAACCATATTTTATAACCGACTCTAGCATTTGTTTTTCAGTTTTTTTCAACAAAATATTTGCTTTCACTTGAACAACTTTTTTTTTTTTTCCTTCTCCTTCTTCCTTTTTTATAGTCCGTTTTCAATAAATCTGTTGCAACTCAGTGTAACGTATGTTTAACCTATGCTATGAAAGGGAGTATAAGAATAAAAATAAAAAAAAAAAAAAAATCCCACAGAGTACGTTACAAAAATTTATAAATTTTTTCGGCGAGGATACGCAATCAGAAAAGAACAGAAACAGAGCGAAAGAAAAAAAATTCGATGCCATTACGTACACATATATGGAGTATAACAACATTTTGACTCAACAGCGACTAGTTTCACTTGTGACCAGACCGACCTAACCAGCCAGCCAGCCAGCCAGCCAGTCAGCCAGCCATCCATCGGAGTCGGAGAAACCCTGGGGGTAACATATGTTAGCATTTTACCAAAGAAACAAAAAAGAATTTTTTTTATTTATTAAATAAAATGTGCTCTCCACTCATTCCAAAGCACACACACACAAAGTATCAGCTACAGGAACGGATACATACGGCAAGTATGTATGTGGGAAGTTCACGTAAACAATGATTCTTTGGTAGGGAAAGTTGATACTCTTGATGATTCATGCGCCTTCCGCTCACAGCAACCGTTACTTTAGTAATTCATACAACAAATGCTGATCAAGTTATGCAATCTCGGTGATTGTATGAAAATAAAACAGAAATATATATATGTATGTATATATAAAGTAACGAAGACATACATATCGACCAAAATTGACAATCTTGTAGTTGCGTGGTTTGCTTATGTTACGCGGTTAGTACACTGCGGTCATTACGTAGTCAACGTAACTACCATCCCAACCAGCCATTCAGCCAGCCAGCCAGCCAACCAACCAGCCAACCAGCCAACCAGCCAGGCAGCCAGCTAGCCGGTCACTTTGAGGTATTGAGGTGTATTTTTACGCCACTGACCGCACGGCGTAAAGTGTCGATGCCAAGCGTCATTTACTACTGTCCGTACGTATGTGCTATTGACCAAGGTTATGGATTATAAATCAGCGGCAAGTGCAACTGTTGATCGCTTGTATCATTTGTAACTTTTTTCTCCTCGTTGCAAACTGTCATTTTGTGTGAATATCATGAATTTTATTGACGTATTTTTTCTTATTCACTGCTTCACAGTGCAATGCAGAAACAGAATAATTTCGTTCTCATTTCACTCTACCGAGAAATATTAAATTATTTGTTGCACTCTTTGGTAAAGATGTGCTAAGTTTATCATGCACTCGCCATATCCATAAACAAGCATGAACAGTGAAATTGAGATGACAATGACGGCAATCTGACAGCGATCCCTTAGTGTGTGACCTTAGCTCTGTTATATTGCAAAGTTTCACTAGCATAAGTTTAAAAAGTTGTTCGTTAATATTTTTCACTTAACAAAAATCACTATTTGACGAGAAAAAGCGAAATTTTTGATGACTGACACTCTGGCCGAAAAATTGGCCATAATTGAAAAGAATACTCTTAGGGTTATTAAAGAGATTAGAGAGAGAATATATAAATGAAGCATATTGTGATTCATTCAAAAGAATTCAAAAGAATTCGACTCGTTACGATACTGCGTAGGAGTGATTCCCTTCACACAATAGAGCCCCTTGCGAGTTATAAAATTACCAACACTTTTATATTTTTTATGCCGGTGTATTAAGCTCGCCGGAATTCCGAAAGTCCTCCGAAGCAAATTTCTTTTCTTGACACGCGTTCGATAAAAGGTTTTTAAGGCCAGTGTTGCTTATGTCAGTTTTTCGCGTATTGTTTCACAAAATAAAAGGCTTAGAGTCCATTGAGACCACGCAAATGAACTCGACCGTTTACTAAACAACAACACAAGTTACACTTGTGAGAGTCAAACCCGTGATCTCCTTTCGATTTCACTCTCTACGTTGAGAGCAATGTTTACGTCTGGAAGAATATTCAATATTAGCATTCAGGCAGGGAGCGTGGATCTCATTCGCAATCAGCTGTTCTGAAATTTCGTATGAGATTTAAAATCAAATGATACGCCAGGTAATAAATCTGCGCTAAGTGTGTCCAGTAGCATGGTGATCGTCAAGCGGTACAGACATATCGTAGAGTTTGGAGCAGAAAAGAAAACCACAAACTGGGAAAGGTGGTGACGGGAAGGCGAGAGAGGTGAATAAGCAAAGCTAATGACTATATCTATGAATTAATTTTACAAAGTTATGGTTGATTATTTCATGAAAGGACTTTGCACAAAAAAAACACTTTTATCAAATCGTATAAGAGAAGATATGCCAGCAAAATTATACGGGAATACGAAATTGTGTGGGAATGTGAAACTACAAAAGAAACCTGCTTTCTATGGATACAAGCATTCGGAGTATTGTCTATTTGTGAAAACTTACATGTAAGCCCCATCTGAAGTTAGTTCATGCGCTCGCCTTTATAACAATCTTCGCTAGTCCACCGAAATAAATGCTATTGTGTGGCACATCTGAACGGAAGCAAAAAGAAGGAGCAAATAAAAGTATAAGAAATTATTCTCGTTTGATAGTCAGTTATCTGCGAACTTGGACGGACGGACAATAGAAAATGTTGCAATTCGTTTTTCCACATTTACATTTAGAAGCACCTTAAACGCCTTAGATTAGAGTTTCAAGCCTACCGAACACAAGGAACTAAGCATCATGACGGCGAACTTTGGTAATCGCCAAAGCATTGTGTTTCTGCGTCGAGAGCCCGTGAGCACTAACAATTAATTAATGACATACGATTTGTTCAATCATTAATAGAAGAATGCTATGATCGTCTCAAGGCACTTTATAAAGTCAAAATTAAGCAGTTTTTGCGATGCTCAGTGGACTATAGGGCATAGCGTTTGTAGTCATTTAAATTCATTACACCCTACACAACTAGCGGTGCACCATATATTTAGTTTGTGTGATATCAGAACAATTTTTTCATATTTCTATCGATTCAAAATCATTTTCTAAAACGATGAACACTTGTCCGTCCGTTGTCCTTTCTTATGTTCAACTTACAGACCATCATTTTTAAGATATCTGGATAAAATTCCGTATACAAACAGTTTCTGTCCCAAGGACGAACACTATTAGACACTATTCGGATTGCATCACTTCCTCGACCCCTCCCCATATAAAGCCTTATTTTCAAAATAACAATGGGATGTTGTAGAGTATTTAATGGTGAGGCGTAAGACCTGGAAATACATAATGCGGAGCGGGGATTGGAGGTCCATCTTACTTATATTATATGAAAATATAATTTTGAAAATGTGTATAAATTTTTTATTGTATAGAAGGCATATATTTTTATATTAAAAGTGTCGCATGAAATTTATTTTCCTATAAAATTAAATAAAATCATTTTATATGTATATGCCCCGATAATCTTGTAATAAATTTTTATTAAATTTCAGTAACTAAAAATATTTTTCACAAAATTCCTAGATACATATGTAGTACTCTTGCATAAATTCTTCAAATTTGGCTTATGAAAATATTTTGATGAATTAGCAAATATTTTATGAGGAAACTTTCTAAGCACATAGACAAGAGTAGAATAGAGTAGAATAGAGTAGAATAAAGTAGAGTAGAGTAAAGTAGAGTAGAGTAGAGTAATGTCGAGTAGAGGGAGAGAGAGGGAGAGAAAATTCTTAAGTCGAACAATAGGTATTTTTATACAAGTAATAAAAAAATATAAAAATAAAAATAATAAAATATTTATTTATATTACTTAAAAATTCATAAACGTTTTCAAGTAGCTAAAAACTTTATCATATGAATGCAAAAGTAAAATGTGGTTAAAAGTTAAATTATGTACGATTTCTAGTCTAACAAAAATGGTAAAAGCAATTTACCGCATCATCAAATATACAAAAGAATCTACGCATCCACTTGTTTAGGAGTTTTTGTGGTAAAATAGTTTGTGGCTTATTTTATTTACGCATATAATGAAATACAAAAAGTTACATTATACACAAACATTGCATTTCATCCTCATTACCTCTACTCCCCGTTCGACACGTTTATAAACAAAGTTGTTACAACACAATGACGGGTAATCAAAGCGAAGTAGAAAAAAAAAAAAATAAATAAAATTCTAGCCTATATTATGCAGAGAAAAATGCTTACATGAAATAACGAAAAAAAAAAAAAAGAAAAACCAACGATAGAGAGAGAGGGAGAGGGAGGGAGGGAGGGAGGAAGAGCTTTAGATTTTCTTCTTTTATTTTTTTTAAATAAATCCTTTCATAAGCAAGCATAACATTAACAATAATAACAACTAAAGAAGATATTAAGCCTTTACAGCGACAGTTGAACACCTCTCATCTAAAAAGTGAAATTGTTTGAACTGAATATTTTGAATGTAACCTTTCATTTATTCTCTGGAAGAGTGGCAGCGATTACAAACAATCTATAGGTTTTTTTTTTTTTGCTCGCTGGTCTATAAATCTCATTCCTATCTAATTTCATAGTAAGAGTTTGGGTTAAAAAGCATATGTAAGGTCTCGATGTAGGCAAGATTAACAATAAACTAGTAAAGGAGTACCTTAGTCAAAGTCAACTTAGTCCGTTTAGAACCTACCATCAATGAAAACTATGTACGCTTCCTAAAATATGAAATCATTTGAAGCCAGAATCCTTAACCCTTAGAATTAAATGATGAGCCAACTTCATCGGAAGAGAACTTACCACCAATGAAACGTGTGTACGCTTCCTAAAATATGAAATAATTTGAAGCCAGAATCCTTAACCCTTAGAATCAAATATTAAGACAACTTCATCGAAGTAGGACTTACCACCAATGAAAACTGTGTACACCTCATAGAGTGTCAGATAACTTGGAGTCAAATTCCAAAACCTCTAGAATTAAATAATGATCCAACTTCGTCGATATAGAACTTACCACCAATGAACAGTTTGTACCCTTCCCAAAATGTCAACTAATTTGAAGCCAGAATCCTTAACGCTTAGCATTAAATGATGAGCCAACTACATCGAAAGAGAACTTACCACTAATGAAAAGCATGTACACCTCATAGAGTGTCAAATAACTTGGAGTCAAAGTCCAAAACCTTTAGAATTAAATGATGATCCAACCTCATCGAAATAGAACTTACCACCAATGAACTGCGTGTGCCCTTCCCAAAATGCCAAATAATTTGAAGCCCGAATCCTTAACCTTTAGAATTAAATGCTTGGCTTAAGCTATCTTTTATTGCAGAAGAAACATGAAAATTAATATACAAAACACAGAAAATCTTTTGCTCTGATCAAAGATATATATATATATATATGTATAGGTAAATTTTCTGAGACATTCTGCATTCACAATACATGTAACATTTTAAATGATTGAAGTAATGAACAGTTAACGCCTGGTAGCTGACTGTACAAGTTATTATTCTATATTTCCATTGTATAGGAAAGGGCTTAAAAAGCGCTTGATTGGCATTAAATGAAGCATATGAACAGGCATCGAGAAATATATTGTAAAAAATAAAAACATCAACAACCCCTCACCCCCCTCATTAAGGCACAATGTGAGTGGAAAATTAGAAACTTTTCAAATATAGATCTTTCAAATACAACAAATATGTAAAAAATGACCCTAATTAAGGATCCACAACTGATTGGAAATGTATTATTAATTGACGAAAACTATGAGGCATTTTTGAATAAATTCACTCGTTTCATTTCCATATTGAAATATTACTTGAAAATTGTTACAGTAACTGCATGTGGTTAACACAGCTTGTCACTATCACTGCACTCCGCCAGTCAGTGGTCATGGCAGACAAGAAGAGAAAATGTCTGGTTCATAGTGACATGACTGCGCCATATGTCCATTTTCTCTTTTTCTGATACAATTTATTTCTCCTTGCTTGACTTTTATTATGTCTACGGTGTAAAAATCATAGCAGAAAAAAAAAAAAAAAGAAGGTAAACAAATTCAATCTGCAAACAAGGCAATTGGACAGTTAGAAACGGAGATTACAAATCAAAATATAAATCAAATAATAAACATACACCCATAAAAATACTTGTTAATGAGGATGATGATGATGATGACACTTTCTCTAACATGAACAGATGGACGGAAGCAAAAGCCAAGTCTTATAGGATATTTTTTGCAATCGTTGATTGAATAGCACTGTAGGTGATCGCTAATAATGTTGAAGTTTGCTAGTTTATTATAACTTTCCAATGGTCTACTAAGCTCTAAGGGAGTATTATATTGTTAACTGATATCGGTTTCGAATTTCATGGATTTGAAATTTAGGATAATCGATCCTAAGTTTAACATTAATTTGTAGCTTGAAGTCTGTACTAATAAAGCGAAAGCTCTGCTGACGTTTGTTAAGTGTTGGTTGGATGAAATTAGCGACCCCTATATTAGGAAAGGACTTTTTAACGCACTAGTTAGGCCTACACACACAACACTGTAACTGGAAACACTGTACAGAAATGTAGTTTTTATTAGTTAAAGGAACCGCTTGTGATGTGTGAATAGTTATAAGAAGCTGATAAAACTTAATTATAACGTTAAACGAAATGGATATATGATATTAATACGTGAAGTGGTCACAGAAGCTATATGAACGCCTGGATAACACTGGCGCGTTACAGCTCGGGAAAAACACAAAAAAAAAATTCGATTCAAATAAGCTGTAATATTACTATACTATCCTATACTAGTACTGTTCTATACTATACTAGTACTACACTACACTTTACTATTGAAGTACTATACTACACTATGCTATACCAGTACTATACTATACTATACGAATACTATAATATACTACACTATACTATTGAAATACTATACTACACTATACTATACCAGTACTATACTATACTATAAGAATACTATACTATACAATACTATACTAATTTTATACTATTCTACACTATACTAGTATTATATACTATACTAATACTATACTATACTATACTATGCCAGTGCTATGCTATACTATACTAGCATTATACTATGCCATACTCGTACCATACTATGCTATACTAGTACTACACTATATTATATTATACTAGTATTATACTACACTATACTATTGAAATACTATACTACACTATACTATACTATAAGAATACTATACTATACAATACTATACTAATATTATACTATTCTATACTATTATATTATACTATACTAGTACTCTACTATCCTATACTAGTACTACACTATATTATGCTGTACTAGTACTATACTACACTATACTATGCCAGTACTATACTATGCTATACTATACGAATACAATACTATACAATACTATACGAATACTATACTATACAATACTATACTAGTATTATACTATTCTATACTATGCTATACTAGTACTATACTACACTATACTATTCCAGTACTATACTGCACTATACTATACGAATACTGTACTATATAATACTATACTAGTATTATACTATTCTATACTATACTAGTATTATATACTATACTAGTACTGTACTATACTATAGTATACTATACTAGTACAATACTATACTAGCACTATACTATGCTATACTAGTACCGTACTATGCTATTCTAGTACTATACTACACTATACTATACCAGTACTATACTATACTATACTATACGAATACTATACTATATAATACTATACGAATAGTATACTATACAATACTATACGAATAGTATACTATACAATACTATACTAATATTATACTATTCTACACTATACTAGTAGTATATTATACTATACTAGTACTATACTATACTATACTAGCACTATACTATCCTATACTAGTACTATACTATATTATACTGTACTAGTACTATACTACACTATACTATGCCAGTACTATACTATACTATACGAATACAATACTATACAATACTATACGAATACTGTACTATATAATACTATACTAGTATTATACTATTCTATACTATACTAGTATTATATACTATACTAGTACTATACTATACTATAGTATACTATACTAGTACAATACTATACTAGCACTATACTATGCTATACTAGTACCGTACTATGCTATACTAGTACTATACTACACTACACTATACCAGTACTATACTATACTATACTATACGAATACTATACTATACAATACAGTATTATACTATTCTATACTATACTATACTAGTATTATATTATACTATACTTGTACTATACTATATTATACTACACTAGTACTATGCTACACTATACTATAGCAGTACTATACTGTACTGTACTATATTGTACTATACTAAACTATACTATACTAGTATAGTACTATATAGTATATAGTATAATACTAGCGAATTAATTTTCTACTTTTTATATGGACATTTTTATACTACCCCTAATCAACAAGGTCCGCACCAGATCTTTGAACAAGATTAAGATGTTACAGGATTTTGTTCAAAAATTTCTTTTCGTACTCAANAACACTGTAACTGGAAACACTGTACAGAAATGTAGTTTTTATTAGTTAAAGGAACCGCTTGTGATGTGTGAATAGTTATAAGAAGCTGATAAAACTTAATTATAACGTTAAACGAAATGGATATATGATATTAATACGTGAAGTGGTCACAGAAGCTATATGAACGCCTGGATAACACTGGCGCGTTACAGCTCGGGAAAAACACAAAAAAAAAATTCGATTCAAATAAGCTGTAATATTACTATACTACCCTATACTAGTACTATTCTATACTATACTAGTACTACACTACACTATACTATACCAGTACTATACTATACTATACGAATACTATAATATCCAATACTATACTAATATTATACTATCCTATACTAGTACTATACTGTACTATACTGTGCTAGTACTATACTACGCTATACTATGCCTGTGCTATGCTATACTATACTAGCATTATACTATGCCATACTCGTACCATACTATGCTATACTAGTACTACACTATATTATATTATACTAGTACTATACTACACTATACTATGCCAGTACTATACTATACTATACTATACTATACGAATACAATACTATACTATACTATACGAATACTATACTATACAATACTATACTAATATTATACTATTCTATACTATACTAGTAGTATATTATACTATACTAGTACTATACTACACTATACTATGCCAGTACTATACTATACTATACTATACGAATACTATAATATACAATACTATACTAATATTATACTATCCTATACTAGTACTATACTATATTATACTGTACTAGTACTATACTACACTATACTATGCCAGTGCTATGCTGTACTATACTAGCATTATACTATGCTATACTCGTACCATACTATGCTATACTAGTACTATACTATATTATACTATACTAGTACTATACTACACTATACTATTGAAATACTATACTACACTATACTATACCAGTACTATACTATACTATACGAATACTATACTATACAATACTATGCTAATATTATACTATTCTATACTATACTAGTAGTATATTATACTATACTAGTACTATACTATACTATACTAGCACTATACTATCCTATACTAGTACTGTATATTTATACTGTACTAGTACTATACTACACTATACTATGCCAGTGCTATGCTGTACTATACTAGCATTATACTACGCTATACTCGTACCATACTATGCTATACTAGTACTATACTATATTATACTATACTAGTACTCTACTACACTATACTATACCAGTACTATACTATACTATACTTTACGAATACTATACTATACAATACTATACTAGTATTATACTATTCTATACTATACTATACTAGTATTATATTATACTATACTATACTAGTACTATACTATCCTATACTAGTACTATTCTACATTACTATATATTCTATATACTATTCTATATTACTATATATTCTATATACTATACTAGTACTATACTTTGCTATACTGGTACTACACTATATTATACTATACTATACACTATACTATACTATACTATACTATGCTATATTGTACTATACTAAGCTATACTATACTATACTGTACTATACTAAACTATACTGTACTATGCTAAACTATACTATACTAGTATAGTACAATATAGTGTATAGTATAATACTAGCGAATTAATTTTCTAGTTTTTATATGCACATATTTATACTACCCCTAATCAACAAGGTCCGCACCAGATCTTTGAACAAGATTAAGATGTTACAGGATTTTGTTCAAAAATTTCTTTTCGTACTCAACCAATTTATTCAGTACCCTCAAAATACGCTTTGTGGCTATGTTTGAAATAACTACTTTTCTGCTCCCACCTATTCATTTCTTTATATAAATAATTTTGGCTTTTTAAAGACAATTTAAACCAATAAAAAAAACCAATCACCCCTTAAATTATTGGCTTAACTTGATCACTAGACGAGAGAATGTACAGCGAAGGATGACGCTAAGCAAGTTAGATCGCAGCCACAAGCACTTTACACATCATGGTCTGGAATGATTTCAAAACATTTCAACATAAGGATTTTGAGCGATATTGCGGTGCGGGCTTACAACACCCATTAACAATGCAATGATTTGTTAATGACTTTACATCTTACGTCTGTCCGTTTTTTGAAGTCGGCCTGCCCTCTATCCATCCTTTTCTCATTGATGTTTCAAACTATTTTGCACGTTGGTCAAATTAATTTCTTCCGTTTATTGCTCCTACGTCAGTCAATCCGTTCGTTTCTTGCTTCTCTAGCCATCCTCCTCCTCCTTATTGATGTTTCTCAAGACAATCTTCGAATGTCGAAAGCTTTCTGAAGATTTCATTTACGTTTACTGCTTCCATGTTTCAAACTATTTTGCTTTCGATCCCATACTTCTAGTTTCAAATTAGGCATGGTTCGTTAACAAATATATCCACAAGAGGGGATTTCGTCAACAAATATTCTATCCCCACAATAGGGGATAGGAAAAAAGCCTACTTCGAACATGGCTGAAACGTTGAATCCATTGTCATAAATAAATATAAATGTGCCACGAACGTGGTCTCCCCCATTCCTTTTATTCCATTAAAGTTTTATTAGATGCATGCTCAAAACGCAACCACAAGCTAGCGTAAATCCCTAACGTTATAATACATTTCCAGATTTTATGCTTCGTGTTCGCGTAAAACAAACACATGTAATAAATTCAATGATGTAGCGTTTATCCACAAAGAATAAAAAATACTCGATAAATTTGTGTAGTGTTATACATAAACATACAGCTTTAAACGCATATTAAAGCTAAGTACTTCCTAAGGTGCTATAAAACTGCTTCGCAGTCAATAGCTCAAAGTAAAATCTAAACAGAGGAGATAAGCCATATGCTGCGAACGTTTGTTTTGTATTGAGAAAGGAAAGAGGAGACGACAATGTCGCCTAAGGGACAATTTAAATAAGTTTAATGTTAACACAATGTGTGTGTATCAAGAAACATTTAAGCGGGACGCGGTGGTGTCGTTAAGCGTTTTCCTTCTTTTTTTTCGGTTTTTTTTTTTTTTTTTTTTTTTTTTTTTTTTTGTTGACCTAACAATGTTATTACAATAATCCCCATAAAAATACCTTTACTCTCAATCAGAATTGAGTGCGCATCTCCTATCCTTCCCCTGTAACGGATGTTGTAAACATTTAGAAAACATTACAAGTGTTATTATATATTCCAAGAATGATTTTTATAATGACTTGTAAATGACCCTTATGACTAAAGATGACAATAATATTATTGTGAAAACAATAATAAACAATTTATCGATAAAAGAAAAAACTTAAAGCAGACACTTAAGAACAACACACGGGAAATGCTTTCATTTTTAAGCAGATTCAATATCAAATAAAGTGAAACTTTATTGTAGAGAAAAAGCACATCATTCGTTCGGTAAATTAAACAAAATAAAAATAAGATTTGGTCTTCATCGCTTTACAAGAGCTATTCAGGTATTTAATCTACATTACAAGAACATATTAAGTTTGAGCAGATGCATGCAACATTCAGAAGAACTAGAAATAGACTCATGTCCCATTGTACCGATCGATTTAGAGTCAATTCTTGATCTGCTATTGCCTGTCCGTCCGTCTGTCCATATTGTTTTTCGAGATACTTTGATGAAATTTGATACAACAACACGCATTGGCTTAAGGACGGACGATATTGAAAATAATTTGCATCGAACCACTTTCTTGTATGTAGTGTTATTTTGAAAATTCGTTATATGAATGGACTGCATTAAGTGAAATGGTGTAAGGTATTTAGTGGTAGACTCTGCCTTACTAAACTTTTTCCTTTTATTTGTTTTAAATTAAAAAATGTATGTAAATGTGCATTTTAAGTAATAAATGTAATCTTTTGAAATGTTTTTCTTACTTATTTAAAATATTTAAATATTAAATTTTTAATTTAATGGATTGATTTCAATGGATTTTACTTTATGTGTAGTCAATTAAGAATTTTTCTTGATTAAAAATTCACAAGAAACCTATTATCAGAGCTCATGTGTACGTGTATTATATACACATAAACAATATACAATACATGTACATGCATGGTACCGTATATGGTATATATGGTTTTATATATATAGATACGAATGTATATAATATACATACATATCGAATTTTCAAAGTAATACAATTTACACAAAATAAACAAATTAAAATGTTATTCTTTTACAAAGCCGACTAGTAAATGCTCTGGACAACATGGCCTAATAATGCTCTTCTCTATATACTTTTTCTAAAAAAAAACACAACATTTTTTGGAGATGGGTCTCGAAAAATACAATCCAAACTTAGCGAATTCATCTTATATATCAAATCACTATTTTGTACTAATTATATACCGTAACATTTGTTGTAGGGGAATATTAGGTTTGTGCGGATTTATCAATGTTATCAGTTCTCAAGAGCGGTCGTTCTTAAAATGAAAAACATTAGTTTACCAAATTTTAATACATTATGTCGAAGATTGATATCACTATAGATGATCGGACGGACGTACTTACTTGAATCAATTCAGGAAATCTCTTTGAATCAATTGCTGCCGATTGGCAATCAGATATAAAAATGTATTCTATTTAAGATGATTTCTGTATATTGCGGAGATCCGATGTAGATTTTCGGCCTGCACAGCTTTGCATGGTTCATAATGATTAAGCTGACTATATATCCAGGGCTCTTCATATGTTGTATTGTCAATATTGACTTTGCTGAGATTGCGACAGGACAGACGCCTGATGCCCTTCTTCACGAAAAATATATGTACACGGCATATACAATACATATACTATATATTTATTTCATGCTCTACCCATCTCAGTTCGTTTCTCCACCTATCTGAGTTCGTATTCATTTTCACTTAAAATGCGAAGCCGTTCCGATTTTTCTTACGCTACGGTTTTCGAATAATAGTCAGCGACTTCCCGGTGTGCATTACGGAAAATGTAGTGGCGATTTTGTAGCCTGACATCTATGAATGATTGTGGATGAGTTAAGAAGAAGTTAATGATTGCAGCTCCCGCTCACGCATGAACTGAAAGGCGGAAGATAATCCAACAATGGGTAGGAAAGTTGACAGACAGAGCGATAAACAAGTGAAGAAACAGATAGACAGAGAGGCAACACAAGATAGACGGGTCACCAGTGGCGAGAATCTTTCACACACTTTTGCGGATTCTGTGAAGTATATTTTTGCATATGACTTACGATTTCATCCATTTTGGAATGAGGAAAATAAAATAAGTATAGAAAATAACACAATAATATTTTATTACTAAAGAATTTCATTTTGTTAATCAATATTTACGATTTTAATGGATGACTAAGCAAATCTGAATAACAAGCTCAGAAATTGTTCGAGAAAAAATCAAATAAAATTTACATATGAAGAATTTTAGCAAAACAAACCAATAAAAATAACAAATCTTAGATGGATGGAAGCAAATAAGAAAATTGTAATCGGCTTACAACGAACTATTGATACCCATCACACCGCCAGGAATCAAAAAAGTGGCCGTCATAGTTGGTCGCTTAAGGTCTCCTAGCTTTCGCAAGCAGTTATTTACATATGACTTTTCCGTAATTTCTCTTATACAGCTTTCGTCTGTAGTCAGATGTCTGCCCCATTAATATTTCAGTCCTATATGCGTTAGCGGTTGCTAGTTACAAGTTTCTGTCCACTGTGAGCGCACTTATCACAATTCGGTGACAACATTCAGTAATGAACTAAAGAGCTTATATCCAGGCGATACAAACTGACTGACAAATTGCTTCATACTAATCCTTCGATGATAGTTGTAAAAATCAATACGATTTCAATAACAAATAAATTTGTCACGGAAAGTAAATGATAAATGAATGAACATAGAAGATAAATACATAAAAAAAAAAACTCTAGAATCTTGAGAGTCGATTTTAGTCATGGGCTGAACGCACATTTACTAAAAAAAAAAAATATATATATATAGCTGCACAATGTAATATTACGGGACATTTGCTGTTAAGCGCTTACTATCGGGGTCTTATGTCACCAAACATTCAAGAAGGCTTTAACAACAACAAAATATAAAAACATACATACATACCAAAACATTCGATCGTATACCAAGCATGTAAATATGAAACCGGAATTTTTGTATAAAAATTATTGGTTTACGATGAGTTACGAAAACGATAAAAAATACAATGTACGAAGTGTTGGCTATGGCTACCTATATGCTGTTCGCATCTGTTTAGCGAACCATTCATCGAGTCGTTTTTTTCATATTCTCGAACGAATCAAGGCACTGCTTAACAATCGTGCGTATCCCTATGAGGTAAGCAAAATAACTCGAACCTGACTGAGTAGTACGCCTGGAACGGCACTTCCCAATTGATCGCTTCCAACGCTGAACGTCATGAACTGATTTTGTAACATGTATGGATGGACGCATCGTATGTAGGAAGGAGCCTTTGCGTCGTTTCATTTTCGAACAGCGAAGGATTCCCATCGATTAATCATTGTTGGTCTTGTTTGGTCACAGTCCACCCAACTATGACAGCTAATAACAGACCACACCCTTCCAGTCCAACCAAAGCGCTTTGTTAAACGATTCAGTCTCCCAGTCAATGTGAACGGTATACCCAGACCTAGCCATGAACTTTTACGCGTGAGGCGCTCAACATATCCACCTTTCATCCCCAATTAGAATACAATGGACAAAAAGCTTTCTTTTGCAACGTTCTTCCTTTGAAAGAAAAAAGGCTGTCGACGAATGCTCTTCATTTGATGAGAAATTCGACGTTTTCGTTAACAGAAAAAATATCTTTGCGTTGACTGCTTATTCTTGCCCACACGAGCAAACTCTAAAAAAAATGTCAACTACGAACATGTACATCCTTTACATATGGCATTAGAAACATCTATTGGCAAATTCTGGTTTCATATCTGTATACCTAATATATGTGAAGAATAATTAAATATGAATTAGGTCGAGGTCTTCAAGCTGTCTTTAGACTGCAAGTGTAATAAATATTAACCCACACATATACACGAATGATTTGTAGTCTATAGTGTTTGGACTGTTCTCTACATAAAAAAAAAATGAAAAATGAAATGACGAAAGAGTAAGCAAAAGAGAATGAATAATAAAAACGTATCGATCAATATTAAGTATGTATGCGTTCGCGTTCAAACTTTTTTTTTTGTATTATTGTTTTGTAAAGAACAAATCCTCTTTGCGGTGTCACAAGCTTCCCTATTGCCCTTTAAAGGGTAATAATAACAAAGAACAATACAATAGCAAACTAAGAGCAAAGTTGAATATAAACTGAAATGATGAAAAAGAGAGAAAGTATGAAATCAAAGCTTTGTAGTAAAAGAAAATAAAATGCTTTGCTACGTGACACTGACACAGATTGTCTATCCAAGTGAGCATTGTTGTTGTTGTTGTTGTTGTTGTTGTTGTTGTTTGAGTATATGTATACAAGTGCCTGCCGGGTGGTGTATTGTTATAAACATAAGACACTTTTTTTTTTTTTTCTTTCTTTCTTTTTCGAAGAAAATCTTGTTTTATGTCCTGAGTAACTTAATGCATTTAAAATGATTTAAAGATTTTCATTTAATGACGGTAATCTCTATTAGAGTTGAGGAAAATCCTTAAAAAATTCTTTCAAAAGCAAGTTGAAAAATAGTTACGGTCCCTAAAGAGGAAAGTTGTCACAAATTCCTGTGAAGTGATTTTGAAAAAGAAATTATTTCGCCTTTTTTAGCACTTATTCAACTCACTCGCTATCACCACCGATACGAAGTTTGCAAACGGGCAAACACAACAGAAGAGCTAAGTACTCTTCTTCCTTAAGATAGCGGCCCCGATATCAACATCAAGTTTTACAATTGAAACTTAATGGATTTCCCTTATGGATCGATGAATAGTTTTTATAGAAAACAAGAGAAAATATTTTACTCGATTTCAGCTTCCACTACACTACAGGCTTTCCCCCCTAGTTTCACTACCCTTATCGAAGTAGAGAAGTAATAACAGTATATATATAAAGTAAAGATATGCGATAGTTAGTATGCGTGCATGAATTATATAATATATCCATACATACGTAGATGCACGAAATGAAATTTAGAGAAGATTTTTGAAATAATTTTTGGGAATGCGGAAGCAAAATACACACAACAATTCGGCGAATTAACAAAAGATGGAGCTAATGTCAATTATTCTATGTGAGCATGGCGCCTAAGCCTTCCCATTTAATGGAGATTATAGCCGAGGCCACCACTTCACTTTTTTGCTTTATTTATGTAAATTGCTTCTCATCAATTAAGTGTACCGTGAATACGCTTAAGCTTCCTTGATACAAACGACACATTACGACATATCCCTGTGGATATATTGGCTTCTTTGGACTACAGAAAAGATTAGCTGGTTACTATTAGTACTACGTTACGGTAGACGTTTTTACTAACATAACTTTTTACAACGCCATTATGTGAGGTGGTGTAAGCACAAGTTCGTTGGTGGATCAGAGAGCAAAATAGTTGAGGTAAGAACGCTTAGGAATTATGTGATTTGATATTAAAGCCTGCAATGAAATATTGCAACATTTGCATAAGTATTATATCGCCTATCATTAATATATTCGACCGACTTTTCCTTTAATTTCATTACGAACCGATTGTTTTCAGCTTGAACATGGTTCAGCGTGGTCACCAACAACGGCAGATAGAGCATTGAAGTGTTTGATTATTTTCGAACTTATAAAAGAAGCCCTCACACTGCAGTCGCTTAAGGTATAGTTCTCACTATATTGACTCCACAAAGCATTGTTATCGCTAGTCCTTCTCTAGTAGTTATTCCCTGTATTCATGTAATAGGTTGATGGAGATGAGCGGAAAGAGAAAGAGATAAGTTAATCATCAAGCAAAGCTTTTACCGACTGAGCACTAACTCTATCTACGACTGAAGTAAACTCTGCCTCATTGAGAATTTGAACTGTGTTGAGTAGAAAAACATTTGTTATTATTTTCGCTAGTGTTCATAGCCAGCCAGAACGCATACTTTTAATAATATTCGCCTACTTGCTGCAGTAGATAACTTGATTAGCGTGAAACGATTTCAATATGATTGGAAAAGCGATTTGTTTACAGAAAAGATTATATTGCGGATCTCAGATAAAATGAGGCCATATTCTAGAATAGGCCTCACTAGTAATGTGTAGAGTAATCGAATAGTGTAAGGATCACGAAATTTCTTTGAGCAACCCTTGGTATAGCCCAATGTTCCGTTTGCTTATATGTGCATGGAAGGACTGTTTTCGCTCAAACTGGACTCGGGGGCTAGTAATTAAAGCAGATTCTTCTATTTGCACATTAAAAACATTTAATCACTGCCGCACAATTGGCAAACACAGTCAACGTCGTCCCATCCTCTGGCTAGCATTCCAACTTCACGCCATAAGCATACATTAAAAGACGACAATGACGTCATCATATATAAAAAATATTTCCAATGAAGACAAGCAACTATTTCCATAGTTGTATGAGTTACATGCATGTATACTTCAACTTCATATATTCAGATGTCAATTGAACATTTACGTAAGAGAAATTGACAAAAAAAGTTTACAAAATTTATTTTTCGGATAGCGAAAGCGTTATAATACTCGATATATATAATTATTTTGGCGAAATGGCAAATGATGGAAGGAATGTGAACTTCGTTGAATGCGTGTTCGATCGCAGCCCATCAAAATCTTCTCGTTTGGTGGGACTTATCAATGACGACACATATTCTGTCGCTTTCTCCATTTACACAACACCTGAGTTTAATGGGATCGCCTCGTATCGATTAAAGATATCGATGATTATTTCACTTAATCCAGGTGGGTTTGAGCAAGATGCCATGGCCATTATTAAGAACATGTATCGTTGCATTGAATTCTCAATGATCGCGATAAATTCTTTGGGCTATAAAAAAAATTACTTGATCACTGTTGCCATTACGAATCAACGGGAAACCATTATTGTATGGTACGCCAAGACTGGCAAGCCCTTGCATAATGCCATTGTTTGGAATGATATACGGACAAGTTCTACTGTTGACCGCATACTAGCAAATATTCCTGGTAGAAATATAAACCACTTTAAGGAAATATGCGGCTTGCCCATATCACCTCATTTGCCCGCTTTAAAAATACATCGACTGATGGAGAATGTGCTCGCCGTAAAAAAAGCCTGTAAAGGGAACCGTTGCAGAGCCGTTACTGTTCGTAGCTGGATAATTTCTAATTTAATCAAGGGTAAGTTCTGCCTAAAGCCGTGAACCCATAGATTTTCAACTCTTTACCTTTTTTTTTTTTTTTGATTGTTGGATGGAGGTGGACCACCTTTTTTACCTTTTTATCATTCTAGGCAAGCTGCATGTGACAGATGTAACAAATGCTTTGCTTACTCTGCTTATGAATATTTCGACTTTGCAATGGAATCGCACTTTACTAAATGCCTTCTCAATAGTGGCGGAAATGCTACCTCAAATACGTAGCTCTTCCGAAATATATGGAAAAATTACGGATAATCGCACTTCTTTGCTGAGTATAAAAATAAGCGGAATTTTGGGCAATCAGCAGGCTTCGTTGTTGGGTCAAATGTGCATGAAACCCCGTCAACCTAATACTTATTCAGATGGTTGCTTTCTATTGTGTAATACTGGAAACAAGTCAATTATATCCGAACATGGCTTATCAACGACAATCGCTCATAAATTGGGTCCAAATTCTCCGACCACGTACGCTTTGAAAGGAGCAATAGCGGTAGCTGGCCATGCCTTAAAATGGCTAGAAAACCAAGTCCATATTTTGCCCAGAGCTGTAGATGCTGCGAAATATGCCGCGGCTGTATTCACAACCGCGGGCGTATATTTCGTACCCGCTTTTAAAGGTCTCTATGCACTATATTGGCAAAAAAATGCTCGTGGCCTTATAATAGGTCTCACTCAATTTTCTACAAAGCATCATATCGTAAGAGCCGCTATGGAATCGATATGTTTTCAAACACGTGACAGTGTCAAGATCATGTATCAAGAAACCGAGCAAGAAATTAATAAATTACATGCCGATGGCCAGCTATCCACAAACAATGTGTTAATGCAATTGCAGGCAGATGCTGTTGGCGTTCCACTATTTCGTTCTCAGCTCTTCGTTTCTATATCATTTGGTGTGGCCATGTGTCCTGCACAGGCGATCGGTATAGATCTATGTCGTTTCGCGCCCGATAAAAAGGAGTATTCTAATGTCTTTTATGTTAAATTCAATCCGGCGAGTACAGCGGAGGACCGACAACATCGCTATGGCAAATGGAAAAGGGCCATACAGCGAACTTTCAATTGGGCGATTCGCCCTAAAGTGAAGAGTTCGCCCGATTCAGAGCGTCGTACTCCGGTAACTCCAATGCCGCTCAGTTTATTTTTCTTCGTCTCTTTGGCTATGATTGTACACGCATTGCATTAGCGTAGAAGCGTCTGAAGCAATAAAAAGAGCAAGAAGATGATGACGCAAAGAAAAAAAAAAGCACACAGATTGTCTATTCAAGTGAGCCTTCGTGTGTATTATATGTATGAAAATGTGTACTGGATTGTGTGTTTTTATGAAAATAATCTTTGATGTTCTAAAGTAAATAAATTTATTTAAAATAACTAAAAAGATTTTCAATTAATCGCAGTTATCGCTGCTCGATGACTTTGAGCTCAGAAAATTGTACTCAAATATCTTTTTGGAAGAGTTCACGTGCCATGAAATGTAAAGTTTTTTTTAATTTGATGTAAAATACGAATCCTTTTCAATATCAAATGAAATGCGAGTGAATTGAATTAAAGTAAAACGTTTTGATGCACATCTCGACAAATCAATGCTATCTACTATCAGAATCAAAAATTGGGAAATGGAAAATATCTTGAATCTGATGGGAGAGAAAGGACTGACTGACTACTCCCGAAGAGCAATGAGTGCGTTTATCAAATTAATAAATGAAGAGGCATATAAACTGTCTCTGATCGAGTGAAAGCTATCAAAAACCTTTTTGAAAACCCTAAGAACAATTCTGTTCAAAGGGCGTGGAGAAATGATATTTTCCAACAGTTCTGATGCATAGGACAGGTGTGGAAAATGTTTCATTATTTTGAACAGCTACTATAGCATCGTCTATAGGATATACTCTCAAATTTCTTTTTCTTTTGGAAAGCGGAACTATTCTCAGTACTGTAGGCAGGTCCCTGGATCGGTTTGGCCCATTTTCAATACCCACCTGCGTGCAAGAAAGTCCTATGTTTCTGCCAAATTTAAAGCCAATAGTTACGTTTTTAAGACCAGACAATCGACACCAGGACAGACATACTTAAATCAATTCAGAACTTGATGCTGTGCGAAAGTGAATGCTTCACAGGGTCTCCGAAGCTCCCTTCTGGCTGTTCAATATATTCCTCATTCTTCGGTGATGGGTGTCGATTTTTTGTAAGAAAATTTATATGGAGCGAAGTTGAAAAAACTTACTAAGTTTGTCGGCCCTCATATAACATCTCGAAATGCTGTTCTTCTTCAATTTTTTCATTACAAGGCCTTATATGCTTAAGTTGTCGAAAAAATGTTCTAATCCAAATCATTTATCATTTATCGTAAGCTATATTTATATATATAAATATTTTAGTACGTGTCTAGAAAAATAACGGTCTACATGTTCATCATGAAAATATATGGAAGAACATTAAATAAATAGCTGAAGAATAAAAAGAGACATCGACTGTTACCGAGTGCTACATACGTGCACAAACATACACAAACTCAATACCCCATGAGTTCAAATTTAAGTCACTTGTTTTAATATAATTTGTTTTTATTTTTATTCTTTTTTTTTTTTTTTGATGACCTGAAAAGTGTATGCCCGACAGGGGCGTTTTCTGCTATAGTCACTATAACTG
>KK502568.1:158841-185610 GCA_000688735.1 Glossina austeni
TTTTCAGGAATTTCTTTCCTTTAAGCCTTAGGAAGCATTTGCTTAGAAGTTTAAGTTAATTGAAATTTTAAGGTAATGGTGTTTTCGTAATTTGGGGGTAAAAAACGTTACAACATGAATTGTTACCGACTTGTTTCGCTCGTATTTCGACGTTGCGATTATGCATAAGCGATGAACTGTTCACGCCTTTTCTACTCGAAATGCTCTTTCGACTTGAAAGGATTTTCAGGAATTTCTTTCCTTTAAGCCTTAGGAAGCATTTGCTTAGAAATTTAAGTTAATTGAAATTTTAAGGTAATGGTGTTTTCGTAATTTGGGTGTAAAAAACGTTACAACATGAATTGTTACCGACTTGTTTCGCTCGTATTTCGATGTTGCGATTATGCATAGGTGATGAACTGTTCACGCCTTTTCTACTCAAAACGCTCTTTCGACTTGAAAGAGTTTTATTTTAGTAGCTAAATCTGCAGGTTGCCATAACGGTCGCTTAAGACCACTGTTAGATAATTTATATGTAAATACACTTAAGGCGTTTCTTGGCGAAAATACTAATCATTTCGTCATATGTAGCCGCTATTTCTTATTTCTTTTCTTCTATTTCTAAGAGGAGAGCATTAAGTCTGGGTATTATTCAAGTTCGTTTGCTTCTTTCATTTTAAATTGCACACAAATTGATAAGCAACATGCTTCCCTTTAGACACTAATGGAAACGTTTTCGTTCAAATGTGGAGGGTTATTAAACTGAGATGGCCAGTAATGGATTTTGAATGAATTTGCAGAAAAAAATTCTCTTGAGTGCTGCGCGTTAAAACAGTTTCAATCGGACACTATGTCGATTTGAAATTGTTTTCATATACGAATGTATACGTAAAACGTTCTGTGCATGTATTTCAATTATCTCACTTATTCTCACTGTTGTTCTGTCATCCAAGACAACAGGGTGGATTTTGAATGAGGCAAACAACAACAACAACTGTACTTGTATGGCTCCATTTAAATTAGCTAAACTAGCCATAGGTTTTCATTTTTAAAAGACCATGAGACTCATGATGATTTCGTAACAATTTTTGAAATTTTACGACACTTTTGATCATCACATCAAACTCGTCCTATTACATTATTTCGACAAAAGCAAAAATAACATCATCCATATGACTGAGAGACGCCACATAAGAAATTAATGATGAAAATGCATTTACCTACTACTTTGTACTACTTTTGGAGTTTGTTTGTAGTTTCTAACTACAGTGTATGGGTTCTCTGCAACAACACCTCCCAGAATATTAAATTTTCATAAACTTTATTCTTTCGTCGACTCAATCGTAGACTGTGTCTTAAATCAACATGTTGCCGCATGAAATGGCTTGCAGCGCTGAACTTTCGCGATTAAGTGCTGGACTAAAGTATACCCTATCATTGACAGTTGTTCGATTTGTTGATTCCATCAATCCTTGGTACGCGCACGTACCTACCTAAATACAGATCATTAAAAGGAAGTAAGGGACGTCCGTAATGCTGTCTTCATAAAATTGTTTCTTTACAAACTTCAAGACGAATTTTTTCGCGAATTTCACTTCGCTTAATACGGTTTTTTCCGTAACGATTTTTCAAAATATTGTGTTGTATGGGAATTGGTCAAGAAAATGATCCGATTTGCACCACTTTGAATAGCGTTCATCCTTGGAACAGAACTCGACACTGTACCAACAAATTTCATCAAAAAATATATCAAAATATGCAACCTGTGGGTTGAGCACAGGAATAAAAGAGGGACAGACAAACTTAGGTGGGTCTATCTCAAGTCTTTGTGGGCTTTGCATATAACCGCATTAACTTTATATATCCTTGTACCACAAGTGTTGTACGGTATAATAAAAAAATATAACCAATTTACTATAGTACTTTGTGCAACATTTCCCCGAACTAAGTGAAAAATTTTTTTTTACATAACCCGGCTTTATCAATCAACCTATTCTCCTACAGGGGTGATATAATCTGTCCAACCTTTCCCTTTCGATGCCGTTTTAATACAATGATTCTTTAAGATCCTGAAAATATATTTCCCTTTCCGCGATAAGCTTATCAACCGATTCAGATCTTTTTCCCTGAAGCAGCCTTTTGAGAATTGCAAGCGGATAATGGCAGCTGATGGCTTTATATGAAAAATTTAGTGGATGAGGCAGCAGATCGAACTTCAATTCACGCCATTGCATCAACCGACTTGCAACATGCTATCTTTGTTTCACTGTGAGTCAGGAAAAGCGATCGGTCGCATCTACATTTTCAGTTGGAATGCTATAACTTTTGATATCTTCAGGATCTGATTTGATTTCTACAGTTTGACGATATTTTTTAAGTCTTTTAGTGAACGTCGATTGCGTTCAACATCATCGGTGTCGGTGTGACGGTATCACGCGATTGAAAATCAGCAAACCCCCGACAAACTGATGTTCTTAAAAGGGAGTACAGTGGCCACGACGCTTTTCAAGCCAATACGGACCTCGAAAGGCATTGTTCCACGCAGGAACTTCAGATGTAATAGAAGCGTAGACCTACGTAATTTTCCTTGTGTTGATTTAACACCACGCGTGATGATTATTTTTGCATTATTGCTAAGACACTTTAAAAAACTCTTCATCCACTTTATAAAAATTAAACTTTTGTAAATCGTTTTGTGGAGTTTGGTATCAATAATGGTGACGTTAAACTAACAAAAAATTTCTGAGGACAAAATACTTTAAACTACTCGTATACGCGGGTCAGGATGCCAAAACTGTTACTTCGACAGGGTTAATAAACGTTGGGTACGAACGTTTGGAGAATTTCGCCGTAATTGGAGTTATTCTAGATGCAGGGACATTAAGTAATTCGAGCTGCAGCTAGGCCTCGCTTTACCCAGAGGGAAAGGTTTGAAGCCATTTCCAAGCTTTCAGATCTGATACTTCAGCTTAGTATAGACTCTGCAAGTCTTTAGTCAAGTTTGTCTCGGTAAATGGGAGGAGCACGTTATCATTTGCATTCGTGAAGTGCTTTCTTCTAATTAAGCCTACCAAGGTGGTGTGCAGATATTAAGCTTTCATAGGTATCCGTAGGTGAATTTTATGTATACGGAAATATAGGAATAAACTTGAAATTAAAAATGCGTGAATTACTTGCGACCGCTTGTGTTTAATGTTTTGGATACAAACAAGCTTTCGGTAAAATGTATGCCGGATGTTTTTATAAAAAAGTATTCGCGTGACTACAGGCAAAATTATACGAACTGCTGCAACAATCATTGCTTTCTACAGACCCCCTACGGCTGTTATCTATTCGAAGACCTCGAAAAGGTTGCTGCTCGCTTTCTACGTTTCGAATGGAATAAATATCTCGAGCAGTAAAACAGATCACAAGTGTACTTTAAACTGCTCGACAAATCGTATAGTTTGGAAAACGGTTAAGGCGGACGCATCATGATAAAAAAAAGTGCAATTGAAAAATAAAATTGAGTTTTTACAAAAAATATTGTGAATTTTTCTTATTAAGTACTTTACATAATGATGACGTCATAGTTTCGGATTAGAGAAAATGGAAATATTCATCATGTTGCCGGAAGGAATAATTGTTTGGATTGATTTAAAATTTCAGTAATCCTCCGTCGTAACCAAAATGCCTCCAAACGCAGAGAAGAGAGAAGGAGGGGTTGACGAGACACCCGACTCGGGGTCGGCGACGCCAGATATGGAGGCAGCCGAACAGAAAGCCGAAGTAGAAGCGGAAGTCACACCACATTCAGTATTCCGCGAGAATAAACATCACACTGCTGAAGAACAAAAAATTATAACCAATGCCGAAACAACAATGGCCACATCTGGTACAACAGAATCCGAAGGTAAGTTCATTCTATGCAATGAAAAAATTAAATTCTTTTGAAAACAACACAAAAGCAGAAAAAAAGCCCGCTATTCTGTTTTTTCTTTTTTTTTTTTTTTTTCTTAATAGAAGAGACTACTACCGCCACCTCTGTTTTAAAAAAGATCGAACATTCCGGCGAACGTGTGGCCGGTGTTATAGCCGAAAAAACCGGCATACCAACTTGGGGTGTGGTAGCCATTATCATATTGGTATTCCTAGTCGTTTTCGGTATAATATTCTTTTGTGTGCGACGATTTTTAAAGAAACGTCGAACCAAAGATGGTAAGGGTAAAAAGGGTGTTGATATGAAATCAGTACAATTATTAGGATCAGCGTATAAAGAGAAAGTAAGTATCAACCGCTCTATCAAATCTAAGTAGTTATTGGGTTCTGGTATGTCATAGGTTCAGCCTGATATGGAGGAATTAACTGAAAACGCTGAAGAAGGCGACGAAGAAGATAAGCAAAGCGAACAGAAATTGGGACGTTTAAATTTTAAGGTGAGTTGAAACAGTTGAAATTGTTGTAAAGCCCTAATAACATAGACACGGGATATATGTGAGAATCGAAAAAGGTGCAAAGATGATTTTAGAATCTTGAAGATTATAGTTTTTAATGATAACATAGAAAAAGGGGTAAAATATTTTACTTGTATCATAACCTTATAATAATATTAAAACGAAAACTCATAAAATATTTTCATCGGAACTTTTCAAATAAATAGTTGGCTAGACTTTAAAAGTAGATGTTCAGTTGTTTTTGTTTTTTTTTTTCTTGTACAAAATTCAAGCACCTTTACATCTGTCGATCATTTTTGTTTTTACTTTAAATCGTAATATCTTTTTAATCAATTTTTTACTACTTTTCCTTTCAAAATTCCTACTTTTATGCTGCTATGACGGACTAAATGGGTCCATGGAATGCCTTTCGATTTTGTTTTTTTTTTTTTTTATTTGTTTTTTTTTTCTCTATGGTCCTTTCATATTTTTACTATGATAATAAATATCGATTAGCTTGAATATGATTTCAATGCCAACAGTTTGTCGGTAACAGTTATACAAGCCGAAGAATTGCCAGCTTTGGATATGGGTGGCACCTCAGATCCATACGTGAAGGTGTATCTACTGCCCGATAAGAAAAAGAAATACGAAACAAAAGTTCACCGTAAAACCTTGAGTCCTGTCTTCAATGAAACTTTTACATTTAAGGTAAACTTACAAAAAAAAAAAAAAATAAAAATAAACAGAAATATGTTTGTATTGCACCCACATTACATATGTTAGTTTCAGAATCTGAGCGTACTTATAAACGTCTGTCAGTCTCTTAAATTATGCATCCGCTCGTTTGTCCATTAAATCATCCGCCTGATGGTTTGCCTTCTGTTCTGTTAAACCGTCACGGTTATGGCTTATACATGGTGGGATGGACAGATGGAATGTGAAAAGACGTACAACTCAGCAATGTAATCGATAAATCGAAACATACAGAAGGTCGATTGCAAATATTCATCAAGATCGTTGAAAGCTTCAATTCTAGATTGGCCTGATCAGGCGACTAATACGACGGAAGTGAAAAAGAAGCTAAATCTCACTTTCTATATCCGTCATCAAGGGTTCGTGTAAATGTATCCAAGATCCGGATGGACATGAGACGGAACCGGTTTCTGAATCGGTTGAAGATTGTCTGTCCGTCGGTCTATTTTCTCACGTTTATCCGTTACAGGCTCCAATTTTCGGGACATTTTGATGAAATTTGATACTGGTTCGGCCATTTTTCGGCCACTTTGCATAGAACTGCAGTGTGATGTAGGGCCAGCGCCCTACATATATAGAACAGATTCAAACTTAATCTCAGACTTAAATGTGGGAATTGAAGTTTCGCCTTTAGGGCATTATAATTTTCTTATTTCTTTCTCGATAAATAATAACAGATTCAAATGTAATTTTAGAGTCTACCCTATGCCGATGCCATGAATAAGACTTTGGTATTTGCCATATTCGATTTTGATCGATTCTCTAAGCACGATCAAATCGGTGAAGTTAAAGTACCCCTTTGCACTGTTGATTTGGCGCAAACTATCGAAGAATGGCGTGATTTAGTTAGTGTCGAAGGAGAAGGAGGTCAGGTAAGTGTCTCTTAAGTAATTATTATTTTTTAAATGAAACAACACTTTATTTTATATTATTTTCTAACTCTAAATCTTTTATGCTGTCTGTTAAGTTTCTGATTAAGTTCCGAAAGTTCACACACTTTTCTAACACTAAAGCAAAAGAAAAAAAAAAACCTTAAGTATTTTCAATTTTTAAAATAAAATTAAAAGACAAGAAAAAGAAAAACATCACGTGTTGTGTCTCAAAAAAAAAAAAAAAAACAATTCTATCTAAATATAAAAACATAAATTAAATAATAAAATTTATTTAAAAATGATTATAAACAATAACAAAACAATAACAATGGTCTTTATAAAAAAAAAAAAAAAAAAAAAAAAAAAAATATTTAAGCAACAACAGCAACAACAACGAAAACAACAGTTAACAGTTATCATTGCAAGGACAACAATTACATAACATAAGTAAAAACTACTCTTTCTTATACACCCAGTTCAAAATGTTGTTGATTGTTAATATTGAGAAAAGCAACAACAATTTTTCCAAAAAAAATTTTTACTAACTTTATTGAAAGCATTCTAACAAATCTAACAGCAAACACCTTTTATCTTACACTTTATATATATATACTCTTCCTTTTTGAATTTCTACTTTTTCTCACCACAAAAGCCAACAACTTAACAACTTAAACAATAAACTATTTTTCTTTTCTGATTTCCTTAACAAAAAAAAACAATGAAAAAATAATAAAAAAAAAAAAAAATCTTTGCTTTTTTCCACCTTTTAGAAGGTAAATGAAAACTATATTTACAAAACTAACTCTAAAATCAACACAAAAGATTTCTATATTTTTTATTAATTCATTTTCTTGATTTTTAATTTATTTATTTATTTATTTATATAATTTTTTTTATTTCGTTTCATTGCCTGGCGAAATTTTTTCTCCCATTACTAATATTGTAGTTAAATATTTGTATTTTAAAATCAGATATAACGGCACACATTTAACTGCATGTGTGTTTGAAAATTATTTTTATTATATAAATTAAATATAACTTGATTTTCATTTTTTCTATATCCACCACCTGAAGGTGAAAATTAATTGAAAATTGACCAAACATCTAGTTACATAAGGCTTCGAAATTTTCGCTTTAAGGTGAGTTTAACTAACTGTTCCTCTATTACTTCTATTAAAAGTCTTCTAGTTACATAAGGCTTCTAAATTTTGAATCGCATTAAGCTGAGCTTACCTAACCGTTCCTTTAGCACTTCTGTTAGAAGTCTTACTCGGTTTGCACTAACAATTATCGTGATTAGCTTAATTAAAAGTGTGAAGCTGTACTGGCTCCGTTCCGTTTGCAAAAAAAATTTGTAGAAAAAGCCAGACGCTGTCTGAAAAAAATATTTCTAATAAAAGTCTAGAGTTCTACTTGTTCTGTTCTATTTGGAAAAAGTATTTGTAATAGAAGCGTGAAACTTTACTTGTTCTGCTCTGTCTAAAATAAGGTCGACTCGCCTGTGCAGTCGATTAGACAAACTGTCTCGACTAACAACTCAATGGTCGTGGATTGAAATCACAAGTGGGTTAAAGTCTTCAACAAAACCAATGGCCATAGATAGCAATCCTTTAAAACTTTAATCTTAGAATTTATTTCTCTGGAAGCTTTTAAGTGATGGAAAAACTTCTTTCTTCATCCAAGATATATTGATCCTTTTGCCTATAGAGCCATTATATCGCTACTCCAACATTATTTGAGAAGACACTGAAGATATAAAAAGCGTTAGAGTTTTCTTGTTTTAAAACATTGCTCTGTGGCTAACATATGACAGAACGCGGCTCAAACCTTTAATAAATTTCTACCTGTTTGAGCAAAATGTACAGTAAGACCCAAAACTGGAAAATGACTTAGTCGCTTTCATTCCAATTGTTAAAATAATCAAAATGATCTTCTGAATAAGCGCACAACCATTTTCTAAGAGAACACGAACCATATTTTGAACAACATCGCTAAGCATTGAAATAACGATCACCAGGCAAGTTTAAAAACTTTAGGCAATTCTAACTTTCAAAAAATGTACACACAATACAATTTTCTTTTGCATAACTCTATAGAGGCATTTCGGATTTAAATCCTTTCTGAACTAGTTGATCAAAACTGATGACAATATATGGCATTCGAAGAAGTCCGTGATCACAATTATATAGAAGACATCCTTTACTAATTTATGTGTAATGGTTTATATTGATGGGTTATGTTGACAGTAACTTGCAGTAAAATGTAGTACATAGTTGAAAAAGGATCGCTATATCTTCCTTAGAAAACTTTCATTACTTGGATAATTCTGATGATTCTAAACTAACGCAGAGACAGCGTATTCTTGCCCGCACAAGGAGTGAATTATAGATCATAAGACATGCTATCGAAAACTTCGACTTTGAAAAGATTTCCAAACAAGCTATTGATTTAGTCCTACGTAACTGTGACTTGAAATCGTGTTTTGATTCGGAAAATTGGTTGGCATATCCAAAAAGGTCAGGAGGGTACTTAAAACAACAGATAAGCACATCATCCCATGTTCTTCTTATATTGTTATTCTTTCACAACGTCAGCCTGGAAACGTATAAAGCATGGAATAAAACTTTAATCGATCCATCGAGTTAAATAGTTTCGTAATAGACATATATTTGTAGATCTTTTGTCCTGCTTTTCATCTGGACAAGAAATCCTCGCTTCCAACCCTAATAGATTTAATTGTTATCGAAGGTCGAACGATTTTTTAATACATTTATTTTTCGGTTTGTATATCGTTCATATCCTTCGTCTGAAGCCTTTTAGGACCTTCTCCACGTTTACTTCTTCGTCCATCCGACTACGTATTTTCGATAACCGCATCTATTTATGCGTCACTGTATTTGTGTCAGAGCCTAGCGAAAGCCTTCGTCTATCGGCTCTTTCAACAGCGAGATCGGCTAACGACTACCTACACTTACAGTTCATCATCCATTTATCGTCCTAAACCTGTCTTTGGGTCTTGACACGGCCGCCCCTCTAATTTGATATGTCTAGACTTAAATTAGGCAAAAGAAAAATTAAAAAAAGTATTCCCGACAATTAGAAAAATAAGTTAAATTTTCAAGTTAACCTTAGGTGGTGAATAAACGAACTTCATCATATGGTAAATATAGCTTTTTTATTGTTCCCTTTCAGTTTAATAAAACAATTGAAACAATTTTAAGATAACGAGTATTTCGGCTACAATATTAGAATATGAAGGAAATATTCTTTTTTTTTCACTTATACTCTGCTATTAATCATTTTTTATCATTATCTCTTTCTTTACTTTTTTCCCAATTTGCTTATTATTTCTTATCTTTACTGAATTTTGAAAACCAAGAACAAAATAAAAATGAAATTTTTATTTAGTGCGTTTGCAATGGTAAGGAGGATAGACGATTTAAAGCACGCATAAGCAAACTGATATTTCAGACTAGGACTTGCATTTGTGAAATCCGCTATGTACGTAATGTACAAATAATCGTCTGCATTAAGCAAATGTACAGCAAGAGATTAATCTTCCTTTCACTAAGGATGACTGACTTCTTTCTCTCTTTGAAATTTTTTATCCATGATTACAGTACGATTAAGATTACCTAGTGGCTTTTTGTACCCTACACTACTTATGGTAAAAGGATTGTGTTAAGTTTCTGCGGGCGTACGTAACACCCAAAAGGGCTTCTATTCAGAAAATAGTTCAAGGCTTGTCTATCCATCCGTCCATCCGATGTGTGCCCATGTATTTTTGTATTCAGCGTACAGATCGGAATTTTCGACATATTCTGATGATATTTGGAGCACTGATGTACTTTAACCCAAGGACGAACGCTATTTAAAATGGTCCGGATCAGTCCATTTTGTCGACCACTCCTCATACAATGCCTTATTTTGAAAACTCGTTATATTGAAATTTTCAAACTTTGTCAACAAAACTCATTAAGTAATAGTATGCCGACAATTTAAATTGGTATCAAAAATTTGGTTTGGCTGAATCAATTTTTTGATTCCCCATATAAGGATCCATAAGAAACTTGATTCCTTGCCTAGTAAAAGATCTAATTTTCATTATATTATGGCGAAAATTGCTACGTAATAGTAAATTGACAAAGACATTAGTCTTACTGAATTTTGACCATATAGGTTCTTTTTTCGGGTACCACAACCTGTACGAATTCACATGAAGGTAAATTCTTATACACCAACAAGCCCTATTTGTTACTGTTTTATGGTGAAAATTTGTTCATGGTAGTGCTTTGCCATAAAAATTATAAGGAACAAATTTAAGCCCCATGGGTAAATTTCTTGTATCACATTCCATATAAGATATCTCCTGAATAGTAAGTCGTTGGGAAAAAGTTTTAACTTTTAATATTTTATGATGAATTGTACTCGACCAAAGAGTTCTTACTTTTTTTACTTGTTAATAATTCTTTCGAAGCATTATGAACTCCTTATAAATTGATAGTTTTGGAAACAAGTAAAATCGGAAAAATCTGAAACCAGCCTACAAAGTATGAATTCGCTTCACCTTGATTTTGTCTGTTATTAAAAATTGTAAAATTGAAGGCAGAAAGCTTGCCCTTGTAATAAATGAAATAAATTGCATGAGATAGCAGTTGAAGTGAATGCTCTTCGCCAAGAATAGCCTATTAAAGCTAAAAAGATCAGAAAACTTCAACGAGTAGTTAAAACTCTATTGTCAATATTTGAAAAATGAAAAGCTGAGAGATTTTTCAAAAGGGAAATTCGAATTTATTTTCCCAACGATCAGATAAAAATCAGTGCAGGGTCAAAAATGTTCCATTGGGATTGTCGATATTTTCGCTATATCAACTATATATGTCATGTACTCTCTTGCAGAATTTGTTCCTTGGTTCGTTTTCTAACACTTTTTCCTGGTTTTTGCATCAATTTATTTGTTAATTATTTATCTAATTATGATTTATTTATTAATTATTTTTCGCAAACAATAATTTTTCTTTTCCTCTCTTTTTTGTTTTTTATCACTTGTCCTCACTTAGCAATACAAAATATATTTAAAAAAAAAAAAAAACTCATTTCGTAGTTAGAAAATGGAGAAAAAAAAAAAAAAACTCTTTTTTAAAGCACCAAAACAATTTGAAGTAATGATCTTAAAAATTAGAATATTCCCAATATTATATATATTCTGCACCTTGTCATCCAATAGCCACCACTACGATTGAAATTAACATCAAACCACAAACAAAATCAAAATCCGACACTAAACAAACATCATAATAATATAATTAATAAAATATAATATAAAAAAAAAAAAAAAATATTTTTTACAAAATTTATCGAAAAACATTTTACGCCCTAATCGCCAATACATTAATTAAACAATTTTTACACATTAACAACAATATATAAATTTATTTAATTAAAAGAAAAATTAATTAATTAATTAATTAAATATACACATTAATTAAGTTTAAATTAAAGTCTGAGAATGTTTTAAACATTTTGTTTATGGTATTTCAATACACGTTTAGTTTATCACAAAACACACATATATTGAAACAAATATTTATATACATATATACAAATATATATCTTTATTCAAAAATCAAGCAGGAAACCCTATTCAAGTTGAATCTTTTTATATTCACCATACGCCAGATTTCTTAGCATCAAATCCCAAGTTCGGAGTGCAGTGTAACGCAAGAAAGCGTAAACCTCTTTCTTGTTCTATTACTGGGACGCTGTACATAAAAAATTGTCAAGTAACTGCGGTTCTGGAATCGTGTTGATCCATCAATTCAATCACTCAGCTGCTTGTCTAAAGTATTGTCTACGATCCGAAGTCATCTGGCGTCGGTAGCAGTCTTTGACAGAAATTCTAATTATTTATTTCAAGAGGCTTACAGTTCGTTTACAGAATTAAGTCCCCTGGCGAACATGGTCCACAAGCAGGGGAAGACATGCTTCCGCTTATTGAAAACTCTCCATACTGTTGAAGACCGGCTCAATGTGAGCTATGCCTATGTGGAGTTACTTCCTTGGCAAATCTATTCAACAATAAAGTCTTTCAATGGGCATGTCCATCGTCGCTAGTCTTCTAAACCATATCTTCTTTTTTCATGTACTCGTTCTTAAGTCGATTCTGCGCATAAGCTATATCAGTCGCCCCCACACCCATACCAGTTTTAGTCACTCATACTTATATACTGATAAGAATGGCGGACATTCTCCGAGTTACGAAAGAAGATTAAAAAATTGCAAATCAATCATAAAAAATTGCTTTTCGCTTTAGATATTTGCCATGGGGCATTTCAAAAATCGGGATTGACGTTATTCTTATCTTTTCCGATTTTTTATCATGTAAACAATTCCAGTCATGCCAAGCATAGCATACGAGAAAAAACATTAAAAAAATCTTGAAAATTATTCTCGTTAACCGAAGATATCGAAAGGCTCACTATTTTGTATAAAATGTTTTTTGGGGCGAAAAATGGTTTCCAGGATGAGTACTGCGCTTACTTGACCCACCGATATTGGTTTGCAAATCCCAAAAACATATTCCAGAGACATATATCTAGATCAAAGGATGAGAATATTATGGAAATTGAAGGACGATTTAAGGATAAGCATAGATCGTTCTACAAACGAAATAACGAAATATCGGAAAAGTGCTAAAAGAAGTCCTATCGCTCTTGGCAGATGCTATTTTCGCCAGTAAAGTCGAAATTTAAAAATGTTATTGACAGACGTATTATTACTGAACGTATTCAATGCAATGGCGTAGGTGTCATTCGGAAAGTGCTCAAATGCTATAAGGCCATAGCTCTATCGGACCACGAAATGTATAAAAGATTGAGTCAAATGCCGACATAGTTAGTTTTCCTTTAAAGTTTCCAGCCACTATTTACACGGATTGCACGAACATCAACATACAATAGCTTTGAAATTTAAATCGATACCAAACCGAATATTCGACAAATTGTTTCCCTAATTTCAAAGTTATGCGGACTGCATCGTATTGAACTTGATGATCTATTTTATTTTTAGAACAGAAGAAATTTATTATAATCTAAGCTCGACTACTTTCTTTTCTTTCCGTTCGGGAAAGTTCATTGCTTTATTGAGCCATTCTATTAATGGACTTTAGAATAAGTATTAAAATCTTATACCTAATGTAAGCTTAGTGACTGCCAATTTATGAAGTCTTAAGTGCATATTGTTGCCAATTGTCTACATTCCAGATCCGTTTCATTTCAAAATTAATTTCAATAGTTAGCGACTGTAGCGGCTATGTGTTTTAAACGAACATGTCCCTCAGTTAGAGCGAGCAAGAGAATTCCGTTATAAATCTATTTCCCTTTAACTTCTTTCGCTGCAGTCATTACTGCAACTACTACTTAATTGTAGTTGTTTTTGATAAAATTATTTCTATTTCTATTTCTGATATAACCCATCGATTAATTTAATTGTCTTCCATAACAAACATACAAATATCGAGACATGTCTATGCTTCAAGGCTGTCAAATATAAATTTTTAAAATGTTTTGAAATAATGATCGCTTCTTGGCGATCACACACCCTCCTAAGCGTGGTAAAAGCACTCGGCAATGGTGGATATGAGAAGTTTCTTTATCGCGACAACGGAAAATATATTTATTTCAAATGATCGGAAATTTTTATATTAAGTTATGCATGTTAAGAGTAATTTACTTTTTAAATGATTTCCTTAGAACAGTCAACAAATATATTACATAATATTTTATATATTTATTAAAAAAAAAAAAAAAAAAAAAAACAAAATTAACGAAAACTCATAAAACACAAACAATTCGTTTGATCATCAAATTAAAACAAAAATCTATAAAAAAAAAAAAAAACAAAAATTCAACGTTCAACGTCACTCTTGCCAAAATTGCTCTCTATTTCTATTTTTTCACTATTTTTCTGCTCAAAAATTTCACGTAAGTATTATTATTGGTTTAACATATAAAAAACAAATATTTTTCATACTACTCGACTTTTTGTGTATTGTTGTGTACTATTATTAATAATAATAAAAAAAAAAAGTTATCTATGTTTTCGTTTATATTTAATTTTCATTTAATTTGTTTTTTGTACTGTTTGTTGTTAATTAGTAAAATTAAATTGAAATAAATTTTTATTTTTCTTTTTTATTTTTTTTAATTTTTTTTTCTTTTATGAAAATTATTTAACTTTTAACTGCATTCATCATTGTCTGTGTTCGATTTATTTATCTATTGAGATATATTGGAATATTTAAGACTTTTATGTTTATTTATATTACTAGAAATTGAAATGAAAATCATAGTATTGGATCAAATCTATATATAAATTTATCAATTTTGTATATTATTTATTTGCAGTCTTTTACGTATTAAATATAAAATTAAATAAATTCATTGAAATAGATTCAAATTTAAATAATTTTATATATATATTTTTTTTTATAATCAAAATTGCATTTTATTATAAATTTTGCTTTTAAAATTGCTGTATTGTTGACACGGAGCTTCGATCTAAACTGTTTACTTAGATTTTCCTTTTTTTTTTTTTTATATATATTTTTTATATTCTTTCCAATTTTAATTTCATTATTTTTTTTTTCTTTTTTTTAATACTATTGAGCCATTCCAGAGAGTTCTAAACTATTAATCTCACCTGCCTCAAGTTCGAATTAAAAAAAAGAAACCATCATTTTAGGTTATGTAATGGATCGGAACTTAACATTTTAAGGAAATTAATTGAGATTTCGTAATTCACATGAAGCCGTCGATAAAACGTCTTTCGAAAGGAAAGCAATAAGGAAAATAAATTGCCTTTAGCTCAATACAATTTGAAGCGTTATATAGAACGGTTTAAAAATATAAACCTAATAAGTTAATCTACGCGTAGGACAATACAATCTGATTAAGTATTCGCAGGTATTTTGTTCATTCTTTTACTTGAAAAAGGCATTTATTGAAAAACATTGCCGGCCATCGTTTTCTACAACCTTTTCCTATCTTTCTGGCAACATGGCAATACCGCGTCAAATGAACAACATTGCTTTGGCAGCCATCCAATCATCGACCCTTCTTCAACTTTTGGAAACCGCTTTCCAAGCAAGCCATACTGAATCGATCTGAATAACTAAGTTGGGTGCGACAGAACTTCCCATTCGAGCAGCAACACTGTATCCTTAATAACCCTTACATCGTGCGACCGAGCGTTGCCAGGCCAGAAGATGACTTTGCACCTTTTAGCCGCTATTGCTAATCTTCTTTCGAACAATACATCGTTCAATTGGGTCAATTGATCTCGGCAGACATCTACAGAGAGAGTTTCTTTGGAGTTCAGCAGCTTATAATACACTACCTATCCTAGCTATCCCGCCCCCCCCCCCCCCAACCCCCCATTACATTCACTGCAAAATTTAGACCCTGACCCTGAACATTCAGCTTCTGTGTCGATGTGAATTATTCTCCTAGACTAACGCTTGACTCTTTGTCTTGGAATTGTCATAGTAGAGTCATTTTTCATCGCCAGCCCCAATACGCCACAGAAAATTATTCCTGTTTCGCCTGGCAAGCAATCTAACCACGACGTCGCAACGACATTTTCAGTCAATAAGAATGGTAGTCATTTTCCCTCCTTTCCTCTCCATGTAAATGTCTAAAAGTTTTTCGATAATTCTTTGAGAGTTTGAGCTGGTTTTTCGCCCAATACATCTAGCAATTCATTATTTTCGAACTTTATATTACTGCATGGAAAACTCATATTTTAAGTAGAGAAACGTCGAAATCAACGAATTTGATCGTTGTGTACATCGATAGTTCCCATTACTTTGTCTTTTTCGTCAACACATGTTGCTGATCAAAAGGGGGATGATAAGCCTTATATGAATAATACGGTGATGGCCAGAAAGAAGTCAGGGAAAGGGAGAAAGATATGAAGAGGGAGCACAGCCTAAAGAGCGCACGCCTTGCAGTAAATGTTATGTCTTTACGGAGAGAGTGCTCGCTACATATACGACCGAAGAAAACTCTGCTCCGAACACTGACTTGGCAGTCACGACTTTTACCTGCTGAACTAAGTGCCGATTAACTATCAAAAAATATTTAAGCTTGGAAAGTTGCTCTGGAATGGTTTAGATTGTTTTCAAAACATATTTTTTTGTTATTTTTCTTTTCTTTTATTTTTTTTTTTTTTATATTAATTTTCAAAAAAAAACATATGAAACACATAAGAAAAATTTTAGTTTAATACTTTCACTATTTGAACAGGGTAAGTCAAAAGTTTTTCCTTACTCTTTTTCAATTTAATTTTTTTTTTTTTGCATATAGTTAGCTATATAGTAATAATATTTTATTATAAATTCTTGGCTTAGGTTAAATATTCGATTAATTAGTGTGCGTGAAAGAAAAGAAAAAAAATTGTAGCCTTTACCAAGAGTTTAAGTAACAATTATTTATTTCTTGTATTTATAATGCCCTTATGTAATTCTCCCATTTTATTGTCACACATCTTATGAATTTTTTTTTTATTTTTGTTTTTTTTTTTGTTATTCTATAATCTCATCTAATTAGTTTTCTCTATATGCTATTAACTTTAAATGCTTGTACTCATTGAAAAGAAAAAAATATAATATATATATATACATATATTATTATTATTATTTTGATAATAATTTCTTTATTAAGAAGAAGAAGGTATTAATTATTTATTTCTTTATTTATTTATTTATTTATTTTTTTTTTTGTTTACTTTTAATATACAGAAAAAATTTACTTTACTTTTAAGAATTAATTTATGAAACCACTGATAACTATTTTGTACTTTGTTCAGTGTTTTATTGTATACGAAACGTAAACAAGAATCAAAACTATAAAACCAAATCTATTTTGAGCTGGGTGTTTTATATCTATAAAAGAAAACTAAACAAAACAGAAAAAGATGATAATAATAATAATAATAATAATGATAATAATAATAATATTAATAATAATAAAAATAATAGACATTTATTTCTATATAGAATTCTATTTGAATTATTATTACGTAATGCGAGTTTATCCGTTATCCTCTCTCTCTCTCTCGCTCTCTCTCTCTCTCTCTCGTTTCAAACCTTCCACTAAAAACAACACAAAAACATATATATATTTTTGTTTGTTTTTTCCTTCCTTAGTTTTTCTTTTCTGTTTTCTTTTTTTTTTTTTTTGATTACTTTATGCTTTCGCTTCCTTTTTTCTATAAATTTCTTTTAATAGTTTATTTGAAAAAAAAAAAAGAAGAAAAAACAAAAATAAGTCAATCGAAGCTCTCCTGACGTGCAGTAAATCTAAATGTGTTATTGTGTGTGTAATTCTTTCTGTTTAGAGCCTTTTGCATAAGTAAAACGTAAACAGGCGTACATTTCAATGTATTATATTAACATTGTTATATATGTGTATGTCTGTGTATATGTGAGTGTATACTTATCGATGTTCTAAATTAATGTTATAATCTAGTCATGTGTTTGTGGGTGTGTGTGTGTGTGTGTGTGTGTGTTTGCGTGGGTTTGTGTGTGTTTGTGTGTGTGCTTGTGTGTGTTTGTGTGTGAAAGTATTAATCCTTAATTACACTATTTCAAATTGTTTACGTCATTAAATTTTTAATGGCAACAAATTAAATTTGACTAAAAGTATTTAAAATAATTTTAAAAAATAATAATAATAATAATAATGATAAGATATTAACTAATCCGTACTCAGATTAAAGAAAGTGTTACATCAAGTCTAAGTTCTTGAACATTGTAGAGACAAACCTTTAATTATGTAAATGAATCCTACCGGTAATAGCGTCTGTTTTGAAGGGTCTTTATCCTGCCTACCTATCGTTCTCATTGCATTAACAAACATTAATATGAATTTTTTGCAAAAGGTGAAGAACTTGGGAAAAAGATTTATAATTAGTTTCTAGTAACTTCGCACTGAAGCCATATAGTGACCAAGGTTGACATATAGCTCGCAAGCTAACTGATGAACTCTTTTCATTCACACTTAGTTAAAGTAAACACAACAAAGTGAATCATGGCCCACAATTAAATACTTGCGATCCACCCCTTAGTTATTCGCACAACGAATTTTCATTATAATTCGTTATATGGAAAGTGGTAAAAAAATTGATTCGATCCGAATCATTTTGAATAGCGTTCGTGTTTGGGTTAAGGCAGGTCAGTATAACGAATTTCATCCAAATAACTCAAAAATTACGGCCTGTAAGTTGAACACAAGGAAATAAGACGGACGGAAGGACGGACGGAAGGACGGACCGACAACCTAATTTTGATTCTCGATCGAACGATACAAAAAAAGTAAAGAAAACAAAATTTAATTATTCCTAAGTTTGTGTGGGCATGGCTGATGTTTTCCATTTTTACACCTAAGAAGCAGAGTGCTTCGTAAAGTAAGTGTGGAAAATTTCAGCCTTCTAACTTTAATAATTTCCGGATAACGAGCAAAAATCGAAAAATTTTTGTTAAAAGAAACGGACTTGCGTTTAGTTCGCTCTTGACGCTCTCCCTAATTTGGCCGATTTTCAAGGCGAATCTGCGCGCAGAAACTTCCAATGTTTCTACCAAATTTGAAGTAGATATCTTTATTTTTGCGACCAGGAGGGTGTCAACGACATATACCACACAAACATACAGACGGACAGACATCAACTCAGGTTTTCACGCTGATGAAGAATATATCCGCTTTGTAAGGTCTCTGAAGCTTGCTTTTGGGTGTTACAAACATTATGGAATAAAACAAAATGAGTGTACAGATCCCCTTCTTACAGTGGTGGGTATAAAAATAAAATGAGGGATGAGCTTTAAAAGTAACGGATTAAGTATAAAAGCTACCTTCTAGTATATCTATCTATCAAGCCTTAGCCTTAGAAGGCAATTCGCAGTACTATAACAACTGCCGTGCCGATTTTTAACTTCGGACAGACGGACAAACAAGCAAAGTTTAGGATGAATATTTAGACCGTTTGCTTTGCTTTGAATTAGCCTACCAGTTGCCATTCATTAAAGCGAGGGTAGCTCCCTCAATTAATTCCTTTGAGGTAATGGCTCAGATGGATAAAACATGTAAAACAAAAAGCATGGCTTCGACCATCTTATGCTTGAAAATCGTGCAAATGCACTTTCATATCACGTTTAATTAAAAATCTAACCGTTTTAGAAAGAAATTGAAATTTTTTTTAGGACTTTTTAAAGACCCTTTAAATACTTGATGTAGCACTTTATCCATTTAAATGTTAAGAGATGTTAAAAAATATACTAACGAATAACTATCTCTATGTGTCATTTCTGTGTTTATTGAAAGCGAAAAAAATAAATAAAGAATTATTTAATATTGTATGTAGTTACATAAAATTCTCGATATAAAAGACAGTTTTTATCAATTTTATACATTTCCTTTCTTCTTCTTCCCTTTTTCTTCTATCTATGTGTGTGTCTCTTCTTCCTTCTTTCTTTTTTTTCTCTCTCCTCATTTCTCTCTGTTCTTTTTTTTTTTTTTTTGTATTTCCAAACTTTAGGAAAAGCTGGGCGATATATGCTTCTCTTTGCGTTATGTGCCGACTGCAGGCAAATTAACTGTCGTTATCTTGGAAGCTAAAAATCTCAAAAAAATGGACGTCGGTGGATTGTCTGGTAATAGATTTGGAAACCAAATTATTATTGTTGTAAAAAGCAAAAAAAAAAAAAAAAAAAAAAAAAAAACGATAAGAGAATATTTATATTTAAAAACCAAAGCATTGTTTCGTTTCTATTACTCTTTCGTTTGCTACACGTATATTATTATTATTAATGTTAACTTGTGTGTTATTTACAATTATATAGAATTTAACAAAATTTTTAATTATAAACATTTATGAATTATATTAAATTTTTAGGTTAAAAAAAAAAAACAAAAAAAAAACAAACAAACAAAACGTGAAACTTAAGAGTGATGACTTACTTTACAACTGAGTGATCACTCAGCTATGCTTGTAAAAAAAAAACATTTTTTTATAAATTTAATTTGAAAAAAATACAAAAAATTTCCTCTTTTAAAGTCCATTTTAATTCAAAAAAAAAAAAAAAAAAAAAAAAAAAAAAAACTTTTTATTTTATTTCTAATAGCAGCTTCTATATTAACCTCATTATATCGCGCCCCCCGTAAGATACGATATTTTTATTAGGCAACACTCTGTTAAATTTTTGTTTAGTTTTTTCGATAAACGCTTGAATTTAAGTTAATTCCCATTTTTTTTAGAATTTTGTGCACGTTATTCATAAAGAATTTGTTTTTAACGTACCCTTATTATAAATCCTTTAACATTTTTTTCCACGGGGTGTTGCCTTTAAAAATATCCCTTTTAATACCTATAAGATCTTCTAGGCTTTTACAAACAAAAACCTCGTAAGAAATTGTTCAGCTTACAGTAATTTTCTTATGATTTCGTTAAAGTAAAGAAAAAAAGAAAATTAAAATACGTGAAAATTTCTTAATTTATTGTTTTTGCATTTAAAAAACGATAATCCTTTGATTCGGCTTAAGCCGGATCTTTGAAAACCTATCGCCTACAGAGTTATTTAAAACGAATAAAAGTGCTTTAGTGCTATGCACCACCGTACAGCTAAACATATAGCTAAGTATTTTTCAAAATACGATTTTATATGATATGCGTCCCGATAAGTGGTTCGATCCGAACCATTTTCAGCGTTAGGTCAACACAGGTTAGTTTAGTGAACTTCATGAAAATATCTCCACCGTTACGGCCTGTAAATTGACCATAAACAGACGGACAGACAAGCTTAAATCGATTCAGAAAATGATTCCAAGTTTGCCGCTATAATAAGAGATGGGTCTGTTTTAAGGCCTTCCGGGTGTTGCATACATCTGCATAAACTGGTACATACATCTACCGCAACTGGTGTAAGGGTATAAAAGCAAAAACTCCACACACTATCTTGAAATTGTGGTGTCGCTTTTAATGGCTTAACGATCACTCTAATCGTTTATATTTTGGTCAAAAGATCTAAACGGATGCAAAAAAGCGTACCCTATGAACGAAATTCTCATAAAGCTCGAAAATCTCTCGTAGCTTCACTCCCAACTTCCTAACTACTGCTATGCTCGATTAGAGCTCATGGCAATAAATTCTTTATGCAGCTGTCTTCTAATTGCAATTTCGAAAGCCCTTGTTAAGGGTGTGCACCCAAACAAAAGCACTTTTACCAAAGTCTTAGCAGTTAAGTTATCAACTTGAAAACTCATTTCTAAATGCGACGACGTAATGACGTCATGCGATTTGCTATTGATTTGGAGTGAAGTACTTTCTGAAAAATTCTTGTGGCGCACAATTATCGAGCTTCTGCGTATATCCAGAAAAATGTCGATTAAGTGTTTTCTTAACAATATGTAATTTCTTGGTGATGTCATGCCATCCTTGCGCCGATCTTCTCTCACTTTTCTTTTTTCCAGAATAGAGCGAGCAAACCGTGTACGCTGTAGGAATGTCAGCCAACTTATTAACGATGTCTAGAAGTCTTCATAAAATAGAATCCGTTACAAACCTCTTCGAGTCTTGGTTTTCAGTCCGTGTCCACTCCACAGACCAAAAAAAAAAAAGAAAAAAAGGAGTCTTGGGTAAAAGGTTTAGCGTTCCACGTTCCCTAATAGCTTCGTTCATTCTTGACGTTGAATGTTGTGATAAAATATAGTGGGCAATCCACGCCTTAAAAAGATCTACTGTACTCGCCCCTTCTTTTAGTCCTCCTACGATTCTAATGAATCCCGCCCTCTTAGCAGGTTCGGAGCGCCATACGTTCTTCGACGTCGTGAACAATTCGCCAAACACGTGGTATCTGACCCTGAAGACGGCCGCGCATTCGCACAGGATATGATGGGACGTTTCCTTGGTCTCCACGCAAAATCTGCATGAATCGGCGTCCAAGATACCCATATTTTTTAGGTGGTGCTTGAGGGAGTTCTGACTCGTAAAAAAGCCACTTAACGAGACATATGTCACTCCTTTTTGATTCCCGCATGCTGTGCCGAAAGATTTAATAAATCTTTTAGCTTCCCGTTGTCCTGCACTGTGCTTCCAGAGATTTTGCTGATTTTTTCTGCTCCCATTGTGATACCTGTCTCTTAATATCGCTTCTTGGCAAGCCACAGAAAGATTCCGGACCTGTTATAGTTCTATGCGCTCCCCTGTTCGGTACACAGTCAGCCCTCGCATTGCTTTCGATACCTGAACGTCCCCATATTAGGTGCGCCCCGTTGCGCTTACCTAATTCATTTAGTATTTGAAGGCTCTCTAAACCCAAGCTTACAAGTTATTGTTTGCCTTTTAGTGTTCTCCTCCCTTCTTCTGATGCACATGCAGAGTTTCCATAGACGGTAGCTTGAGATATTAACGGTGCATATCCCCACGGATATGGCTTTTTCAAAATCTCGGCCCGCTTATACCCAGCCCAGGTTTAACAATTTTCCAGCTTTGAACCGTCAGAATACCATTTTTGTGCTGTTATTCCAGGTTCGCCCTTGAATAAGGCATTCAAACATAGATAAATTAATTGAGTCAGCCGATGTGATCATTTTTCATTTGATTTAAGTAGCTTTTGATTACTACAGAGAAAGCTTTTCATTCATACCAAGCAACTTCACAACGGACTTAGTCAGTGACTACGTCAAGGCAGTCTTTGAAAATTCAATATAATTTTTAGATATTATTTTAAACCAACAGACGACAACTTTTCGTGACATTTTGAATGCCTCCGCTTTGATTTAAAAAAACAACTACCTTTCGACACCTTCGACAGGCTTTGGGCGATCTCATCCCTGTCAATTTTTGATGGCATGTTTAAGCTTCCATGACACCTATTAGAGAAATTTCAAGCTGCCTACTACAACTTACGTAAATTAAAGAAAGAAATGTATTCAGTTCCGAAGAAGAACTGCTAAATGAGCAATTCTTCGTGTCCTTACTGGGAGCACGCACTCTCAATGAAACTTCCAAAAGTTAAAGGCGAAGTGGAATTCACCTTTAATGTGTGAGTTTAATTCAACAAGAATATGAAGGAGAACTGTAATGCTACTTGCCCACGTAAGGGAAGATGAGTAGTATGGATGTAGTAGATATTTTCCAAATGTCTATTTGACGGGTTTGACGGGTTGAGGATTTTTCATCCCATCAGACGTTTTAAACATCACGGGCGCTTAAAAAGGCATACGTGAATATATTCCAAAATTCACCCCACATAATAATTCTGATCGACTTCATGACTGACGTGGCCAGTAAGTAAATTTTGTAAATCACTTTCAGCATACGGATTAAATGGACTATTTTACCTATTAAGTGGAACTCAATTTTTGCAAACAACTTACTGTGTCCTTTAGCATAGTTAGCCCGTACAGCAAGGCAAGTGGTTCTAATCTGTTTCCAAATCTCACTTCGAAAGATTTTACACTTTTTCTTCTCGGGCATGCTACAAATCGCTCTTATATATCCTGACTGTCATTCAAGTTACTAACTAACATTAAATATCCAATTTTTTAAACTTCGCTCAGTGGAATGAAGTCATTCATCACAAATTTTATGTACCTTGTGATAGACTAATTTGGGGTTAAGATGAGCAGTTAAGTTTTGATCATCCATCATAAGTGATTGAAAATGATAAACTAATATATTATGGCATGTAAAACATCTTATGCGAAACTTTATGTATATACTCTCGGGCGATAGGTGAAACAAACCTATATTCGTATATTGATATATGATTAAATAAAATAACTTTTGTTCTGTTCAATACCTTATTTAAAAGTTGTAATTAGTGAATTTTATCATAAAACCTTCTCGAAAATTATAATCCAATATTTATAAAATATGTTTAATGTTTGTTTTATGTGAGCAGCCAAAGCAAAAAAAAATTTTTTAAAATTTCCAAAATTAATTTTCTTGTGTGTTACCGTCTGTTCTGTTCGTTCGCAAATCTTTCTTTTCAATATTCGTTTTTTCTTTTCATTTTTTTTTTTCATTCTATTTTATAGATCCGTATGTGAAAATTGCAATCATGCAAAATGGAAAACGTTTGAAAAAGAAGAAGACAAGTATCAAAAAATGCACCCTCAACCCTTACTATAATGAGTCGTTCTCATTTGAAGTACCATTTGAACAAATACAAGTATGCGAGAATGTATTTTACTATCCTATTAAAAAGCAAAAAAAAAAAAAAAAAAAAAAAAAAAAAAAACAAAAAAAAAGAATATAAAAAATTAAAATAAAAAAATAATAACGAAACAAAAGCAATCAAAAAACCACTACAAAGTTACACAGACAGATACTAAGCAAACCAACCCGTAATGTCTCTTTCTCTCTATCTCTCAAACTGTTACTTAACTGTTACTGTTACTTTACTGAGCGAATTAAAAAAAAAAAAAAAATCGATGTGTGTGTGTTTGAAGTATTGTCTTCCCATCCCACCCATAAGCTTAACGAAGCTTTTAAAGTTAAGATCACCAGTCGTTCAAAATTTTTTTAATATTTACCCGACCCTTCAGAATTCCCATTTTTTTTTTTTTTATTATTATTATCTACCCACATATATATATATATATATATTAATCTATATATATATGTATATATATATATATATATATATATAAATATATATTAATATTTTTCGATAACAACCTTTTAATTTTGTTAATTAATATGTTTTCAATAATTGATATTAAGTAAAACGTTTAAAAGCGAACTTTCGTTTACAAGTTTTTATTATATTTACATTTCATTAGAATGATATGTCATCACTTATAAACACTATAATTAAATAATACTCCTATTGTAAATAATTAAATTTATAAATTCTACCCAACGAAAGTGACGACACATCATTACTACACTTAATGAAACCCTTTAGATGCAGATAACGCTTATATGTTTATTATGGCAACTGATTGCAGTAACAGCGGTGCCCACTTTTTTTACTCGTCGAGTCCTTAATACACCTCTAGTAGGCAGTTAACGCATTAATTCCTATCTTTGTTTTAACTCTTTGGCAAGCCTTACTTGCCAGTAGATGGTATGATCTATTTTTATTATGAATGAAGCCATTGTCCGGATTCTCTAAGAAGCATTACAAGCCCGTCTCCTGATTGCTGGAAATAGATTTTAGCTCTGAAAAATACTTTCCGCGTTTACTTATTATGACAATTTTCCTATAGCATCCTACCTATGATAGCATTGCTATTAACGTAATGACTAGTGCTAGTAAGATGGTAATCAGATCTGTCCCAGATGGTCAATCTCTGAATTTCGGGCCGAAAGATATGGCTTCTATGTCTTTTGTTGTTCTTAGCCCTTCCGTCATGGAGAATAGCTTGAAAATTCTTATTCGAATGTTTCCATCTTGTAGGCCGCTTAGGTAATCCTGAAAACAAACCTAACTTAAGTCAATTAGTCTGCTTCCACTTTCTTGTAGACGGGTCAAGAACCAATGTAAGAAATGCGGCAATTAGTGCACTAAAAGCTTTTAGAAGGCTATGTGTCCTTAACTTGATTCTTTGTGAATGAAGTTAACCCACGATATCACCTGCGATGATGAATCTGATAGGGACGGCAAAGGCTTTTCCAGTACGGGTTGAGATTTAATGAAGGCTCTGTTTGGAAAGACTTATGAAGCCATTCTCTAAGTAAAAGTCGCCTTGAATGCGGCTGCGATACATATTTAAATTAGCTCTTCTAGCTTTCGCAATATTAATGAAACGAAAGATCTCCTAAAGTGATCCTATATGTTAAATAATATTTTTTGGTGTGCAGCCGCGAGGCTAATGATATATTTGTAAATTTGTGTTGCCCGTCTTTAAGCCCGTGAACTAAAATATTTCCTCATTTCCATCTTTACCGAACGACGGTATTACCTTTAGTAAGGCGATTCTTCTCGAACGTGCGACGTTCTATACCGCCAAACAAAACAGCCTTGAACTTAACATGGCGTTCTTTATGATTTTCCTGTTGCTGTCCCTCGCATGATCTCCCTGTTTCGAGAGAATCATTCGCCTAATCTTCGTGTCTCAAGAGGATATTGAAATCGCCCTTATTGGGCCGACGATTATAAATTATAGTTCTCCCATTATTCTCACCCTAATTTGTAGTTGATAGTCTAGCTGCCTCATATATATTTAGCTATCGACCACGCTCGGACCAAGTTCTCAGTCGCCATAAATGCTAATTAGACTTAATACCACTAACCTAATGGCAACTATTTTAAGATGTAAATAGTATTAGACGACAAGCATTAAGCAGCGTTTACACGATAGAAGACTTCACCTACACTTACTTGTGGGGTATAATGAAAGAATTTTTGGAAAAAAAAGCGTGTTCCTATGACTTTGTAGATTACGCTCAACCTTCATCATAATCGACGTCCTAATGTTAATCTCTCTACATTGCTCTTCCGCAAATACCTCCCTATTAACGTAATAGAACTTTGTTTGCAGGAATCGTGGCTTTACAGCCACATACCTGTCAACTCTTCGAAGTCTTACTAGCTATGACTAATTGAAAGTTCGTCTTATACCTTACATTATATAGGAATCCGGTCTTTCTGATGCACATAACTCACTTACGTGCCAAGAAGCTTCACATCATCTTTGCTGATGACCGTGAAAGTATTTTGCAAGATGCCAATTTCTAATGTGTCTAAG
>KK502568.1:204613-215193 GCA_000688735.1 Glossina austeni
TGCCCCTTATGCCGCTCGCGGCTGATGAAAAGATTAACAAGAATTAGCAGAAAATTTACGTAAAAGGAATTAAAAGAAAAATGTCGGAATGTATTTAGGTAAGTGGTAGATAGGTTTTTAGGCAAAGTGAGTCGAGTCAAGAGGATTGAATTACACGGTTCGAACGATCGATCGATAAGACCAGAACGAGAATTGAAGCGTTGTAAACATAAGTTCCCGTAAATAATTTGTTAGTTGTTTGTTAGGTGCTTGCGTATATTTTGATCAACGACGATCTATTGCTGCAAACAATAAAATAATGCAAATAGATAACAAAGCGATCTATGTCGCGTCATAGTATATATGGAATATTTATGTGAGGAGCTACTTTTTATGCAGCTGCTATTTGCTCTTTTCTTCTCTTTATTTTTTAAGATTTTTAATCCCTTGCTTAACCAGGATGAACCCAACATATTATGACACTGTAGTTTTATAGGAACATGGTATAGATGTACCTCAGCCTCATTCAATGCATTGTAAAAAGACGAGAAGAGAATTTTAATGTCCTTTACTAAGGGAGCTACAATAATATTCATTACCAGATTCCTTAATAGCGGCATATTTTTAGTTCTATTAAAGACATAACTTCGACCAGCAGCGGAAGGTCGTGACCCATTACGCGGTTCTAACGATATATTATGAACGGACATACAAAGCGTAGGATCGTAAAGATCCTACGACAAACAAACGACAGAGTTCGATTTACTCTATTTTACGGTACATTTGCAAAAACAAGATCCAACAAACATGAGAGAGTGTGGCAAGCACCTATTAAATCGATCTCTTAAGATTTCTAAATAAAACCAACCTTAACCTAAAAATCACAATTCACAATGATACGAACTTAACCTCAAAAAGAGTCGACTGAAAACATTAAATCTGCTAAGCGCCTTTACGCCTTTACGGTATATAAACTTTGTGGCATTTTTTAATTTTTCTCTTTATAAATCAAAGTCGTGAGTATAAATGATTCGGCGGCCACAGCTGAATATCTCTTCTTAGTTGTTTGTTTTAATTTCGTCAAGTTAAATATTAAATCTCAGCGACGCAGTTAACAAAAGTTGAGTGAAAAAATCCTGGCAAACACCATCGTAACCTCCGGAGTAATAACAAACCGCGCAGTCAAAACCCCACATATTGAAAAAAAGTTTGGTTCGCACGGAATGCAGCTAAGTTCTGTCAGTGGTTTCCAACCTGTGGGGCGCGCCTCCCTGGGGTGGCGCGATAGTGTTGCAAGGGGGCATGTAGCCAAAAAAGTCAAATAGGTGTCAAAAAAATGCATCAGCAGTACACGTAATCCACAATCCTCGCCGCGGATTTTTGGTGTAAAAATGCTAAAACATCCAATTCATACTCTTCTACGAATCGAAGTATCTCGTTTTCGCGTTTGGTGCCGAGTATCGGTGGGGCGTGGAATCAAAAGATAAGCGCTTGCAATATCCCGGTTATTCTCGTGCTTACTCGCGCCAAACTTCAGTAAACAGAAGCATGTGATTGTTCCGGTTTTTTTTTTTTGTTTTTTAAAGGAGGGCGCATTAATTATTTTTTTAAAAATGGGGGCGCCGGTACAAAAAGGTTGGAACCCGCTGGTCTAATGTACAATATTGTAAGACTTGACTTTTTTTTAGGGCCACAAATAACGATTCAAACGATTTCTTGCGGCATTTGAGGCTTCATTACCTAATCAAAATATTGTCCACCGCTAGCCACTATTTTTGTGTATTTCCTTGACGAAGTCCACGTTGAAAGAACGAATCGTGTTTGAAAATATCCATTTTTGCTGCTTTCCTTTGATTGCCAGTCAATTTCAGTAGCTGACAAAGCACTACGTAAAGCTATCCCTTCAAATAGGGAACATTAGCTCTGAGCTTCGATTATTTTACTTCGCCTTCTATATTGATGCATGGCAGACTTATCGCACGATTTCTTATCTTTCCGGGAAGTTTAATGAAATTATCTTGGACCGTTTGGAGGTTCTTCTTCTCTTCATGTCATATTCGTATGACATCCGATTTCTTGGTTTTCAGATGTAACGAAGTTGCTTTTGGAGTCGCGCCTAGGGGTTCCGGGAGCTCATCTCGCATATTGATTCGCTATTAACCGTAGGTCGATTTTGAAGCATCTCAACTAGCACAACTTGATGGACCGCGATCCCCATGTGCCTCCCGCACTAATTCGACGATCTTTAATTGCTTTTTTGTCGGACGGAAATGGAAAAGTAAAACTTCTCGCAAAATTTACTTTTCTTAGCACACTTGTGGACCACAAGTAGCCGGCCAAGTGAAGTGAGTGGCTATCAAAAAGAATAAGACAAAAAGTATAACATTTCTCGATTGATTAGAAAAACACCTACTAGGCTGGACTGGGGGTCTGGGGCTATCAACTACTTAACTCTTTCTCTTTTCACACTTCTTTATGACCGTGACCGTGTTACACGAATGGGAGACATCCCCTAACTGGTTTGGCATATTCGAATAAAAAAATCTATCCGACATCTGCACTTCAATAAAACGAAACACATTGCGATAAATATATGATATGCGAACCCTAGAACAAAACACAAGAAGAGCTTACTCTGGTAACTAGAGAAATATAAGTATGACGTAATAGTGGACTTATCGAATTCGAACGGTAAAAAAAGCTAACTAAATGAAGCACAAATAATATCTGGCAGCAATCTTTTCACTTAGTTCCGTGTATGGGGCTGCAAAGCTATAGGTCCAGACGGACCGGAAATTGAAATTTTCTTTTAGAATAGCAATTAATTTCGACTGAAATAAATGAAAGTATGGAAAGGAAGTAAATAATTTTCTGGCCCCCTAAGCCAACGACAAATTGCTCAGGGAGCAAGAAATCCAAAGTCAAAGACCAGTTCTAACAAAGATTCTCTTGTGACTTTAGAATAGAAGCAATATGCGCGGTTCGTTTTTTATCCGTCTGGTGACATTACATTAAACATTCAAAGGATTATTTTTAACTGTTCGTTGCATACGTCCACACGAACTTAATATACCCCTCAGTGTAAACGATGTGTGTAGAAAATGCATCCTCTTAGAGCAAAAACTTTCACATATTTTTAAACAAATTATAGTGAAAATATAAATATTTCTCCGAAATGATGAGAGATGGGTTTTTCAATTTTATTTAATTTTAATTTATTGTTAATTGTTTTGAATTGTTTTTAATCGCTTTTTAGTAATATATTTTATGATATAATATTTGTATAATTTCTATGCATATTTTCATCCACAAGCCATATACGAAAGTTCTGCTCTCTACATTAGGCATGGGCAACGGCAACCGGCCGCGGGCCGTATCCAGCTCATGATTTCCTCGAGTTAAGAACTTGAAATAATTCAGTTTGCTCGCAGCTAGCAAGACGGCAAAGGGATTGTGTCTGCTGCCACTACCGACTCAACTGCGCAGTTATCAAATGCGAAATAGGTTTTTTTTTTTTTTTTTTTTTTTTTTTTTTTTTTTTTTTTTTTTTTTTTTTTTTTTTTTTTGTTTAAATTCTTTAAGCCGTAATATTACGAATTTGAAGAGAAGAAAAATTACTGCAGAATGCCGCTTCTTTAATAGTAATTGAATGTTGTTCTGAGTCTGGTGAATGAGAAAAGCTGCCCACCCCTGAACTACACTATTGTTTTTTTTTTGTAAGCGCCGTGTTTAGTTAAATTATTGCTCCTATATGCATACAGACACATTTACTACCGATGTAGTTTGTTTATAATGATTTTTTTCTCTTTTTTCAATAATCATTTCTAACAATGGAATGGCATTTATTTGGTTTTATTTTTACGTAGAAAAACAAGGTTTTTACAAAACGCTATTTAGACAAGTGATTGGGAGATCTAATAAATTACATATTAGACAGGCAAGAGGCTGCACTTAGGAATATACTTGATGCAAATATTTACGAGGATCATCTAACACCACTTTAACAAAAACCTTTTATCGCATTTAGACTGAAATTTTTTGTGAAGCGGGATTATGTCCACGAAGACAGAGGGACTGTATCTACTGTAGAACGTGAAAATCCTTTATACACATTGCTGATGATTAAACCCATAGTATCCCTATAAAAACCTTGTTACGTTCCTCTCTTTTGTAATTTCAGCAAACAGAATAATAACGTAACACGATCCATATAAAGTTCCAAACACAGGAATTCACATTCACTTTGAAAAAATTTCCAAGTAAAGTTCACAATTCTTTTGTAAAAAATTCTAATAGCTTCCAAAGCACTTAAAGCATGAAAGACGTTTTCCTAACTGGAAAAGGGTCAGTTGGTTACTTAAAGATCTCGAAAATCAAGCTCTACTTTCATATTACTTGCAAGTCGTAAGTTAAGTTTCTCTTGTTAAATAGCTTTAAATAGTTGTTTGCGATAAAATTCGCATATCTGTTAAGACTTTCCAGTTATAATTGTAGGCTGGGCCACTTCAAGATCTGTAGCTATATTTGATAAGTTTCATCTTGTTATCTGAATTTTTGCAAAGGCTAGCCCTCCAGGGATAGATAAAGAACAGATAGAACTAAATCGATTCAGATTCTTGCTTGTATCAAGAGTATGGACATTTGGACAGTTGCACTGTTCACAAATTTCTCCTTATACTCCGGCTTTCTTTTTAGCTTATCTCTGGGGAAAGAGTTTCTAATTTAAAAAATGAAATTTTAACTTCAAGTTCAGGTCAATGGTGGATTATAAGATTCATACCTTATGCAAAACCTTGAAAATAATATTTTATCTGTCTGTCACTCCACCAATATCTCAGACGTGTCGATATGTTAGTGCGCAATTCTGTTAGATTATCGGACTGTCGATTCGTTCATCACTCGATCTCCGGGCTACTAACCGATCAGGCTGTCAATCTATCGCTATGTCGTCGCTGAAATCACTTGATCTGACAATTTGTGCGTATGAATACTCAAAGTTCTACTGCTATCCATAAACCCCCAAATTTCTTATTAATATTTCTCTTTAGTATATCAGTAAGTGGTAGCAAAAGTCGTTCTGTTGTCACCTCCGAAGTTTGCGCATATATTCGTTTTGAATAACTTTAGATGGAACTATCTAGTTGGTCATCCAACCATTAGATGGATAGCATTATTTTTAGAGTTATCTCCTATATGACAGCGTATTGCCAAAAACTCCCTTTGGAGTAAAGTGTTTAATGATCGTCACTCTCTAATGGCTAATAGATACAACTCCGCGGAATGACAAACGAATCCACATATGTCTTAGGGTTTGTCTATCCCTTATGCAGAGTAAGTATGTGAAAATAGCATCGTTACGTTTTATGCTTCGATATCGACCTTTAGTCTTCATTTTCTTGTATAGCTTCAAAAGGCTTTGGGACTGAGGATTAACTAATAGTTACTAAGCTTAGTATTCGCTTTACTGACAATAAGTTCTAAGTGTACATTGAGGAGAAGCGTGCTATTACAGAGGGACCCATGTGCTAAACAGTTCAATCACATCACCTTAAGCAAAGAATTTGACTAGTTTTGGCAATACCTCTGTGACTCTGACTTTGATAGGCTATACCAGAGTCATTCTGATATACTATACTCTAGACTCTGAAGAATACTTTTCAGATCGGTTATAAGAAAAGATATCTGTTACGTGATCGTTAGTCCGTAAGTCCCGGCTATTCGTTGATTGATGTATGTGAACGATATGCATTTTCAAAACACAATCTTCGACAATATGTGAACCTGTGCTAAACTTGGAGTGATAGACGGATGAATGTTTGTGGATGGAAACACAGAGTGAGGGAGAGATAAAGAGGGCATTGTATGCTTTATAATCATCAACATAACTTCCTCATCCTACAAACGGCAGCAATAGCCGACTCCACAACTATTCTGAGGTAGATTGTAACAGGTAAGTAAAACGTTTGGATGAACGAATATATGGTGTATAGGTAGGGTGGTCGACTGTGTGAAAAGCTTGATTTACGGATTAATGTAAATAAAACGATTTCCACACAATGCAACGAATTACGATTTTCCCACACTTGTGTCACAAATAAAAGAATACAACTAATACACCCATATATTGTAGAAATGAACACGTGGTCGAAACCGCAAAATAAATAACGTGATAGTAAAAAAGTAAGCTAGACTCGTTAACGTTATTTTTCTTATTAAGTAAAACGTGCCATCAATATTTGTTATACGCCGCACAGACATTTCAAATATTTGCAACACATTAAAAATCCCATAAACTATACAAAAATTCTTGATTAACGCGAATAGCGAAATTGATTTAACGGTGTCTGCCTGTTTTACTTGTTTATTAAATATTTAAAAACAACACGATCTTAAAATTTAGTCTGGAAGAACAAACTTATCCTCATACTTTTCGTATTTTAGTCGTTAGTTTAAGTTCGAAAAGTGAGTAAAATCTGTCCATAGTTCTGTCTATCCGTCCTAAATATTGTTACTAAAAGACTACTGCCTTTTTTCCTAAACGGTAGCGTCGAATTGTAGCGCCAAGATCTCCATGCCTAGTTAAAAAACTGGCTAATGAAAAAAATATTATATTGTGACTATGGCTTTTTTATCCCAAAGAAATAAATTCTTGCACTAAAGGAAGATAAGCACTGATAACTAAGACCATCCGCTCGATTTTCAAAAAGAGAAAAAACTCTAGTCATTTTTTTTTAAAAATTCTATGGAAACAAATAAAAGGATTTAATGGAACACGTTCGGTCATTAAAAGCTCTGCACCACATCGCTTAACACACATGTTCATATAACGACTTTTCAAAATAAATTGGTCCGATCCGAATCATTGTCAACAAAGCTCATCCTTGGGCCAAAACACGTTACTACACCAAACTTCACCAAAATATGTTCAAAATTGTAGCCTATAAGTTGAGAACAATCACACCAACAGGCAGACGGGCGGACAGACAAGTTTAAATCGATCCAGAAAATGATTTTGAATAGATTGGTATAACAAAAGGTGCGTCCATTGAAAGGCCTTCTGGATGTTGCATACATTCGCACAATCCTTTGCATCACGAGAGATGTAGAGTATAGAAAAAATTAAAAAAACTCCACATGCTATTCCGAAATTTTATTGGCTTAAGGATCAATTTAAGAGAGCTTTTATGCTTTCGTCCTCTCCACAAGCTTAGATCGATTCAGAAAGTGATTCCGTATCGGTCGGTGTAGTAAAAGCTGTCCTTCTGTCTTGCATACGTTCGCATCAACTTGATCTACCATTGTACCACAAGTGGTGTAGGATATAACGCAGTAAATTATTTAATTACAGTTGAAGTTTATACACTTGTCTTTGAAGTGCTGTTACTTACACTATACGTTACTTACACTATATCGTACGTTGACGGATAAAACTCATTGTTAGCAATTTGTAAGCACTTAACGAAGATTACTTGTGAATCGGTAATATGTCGATGAAATGACACTTCATTCTTGTTCACTTTGTGTGTACACTTTGCAGTTGAAAAGCTTCGACCAGGTAGATCAGGTAGAAATACACTGGCTACAAAGGCCTTAACAATAATCTTTGAAATAAATGTGAACTGAAATACTTTTTTTTAATATGTTGCCCCATTTGCTTCAATCTCTAGTAATTTGTATGTAAATTGAAATATTTTTTCTTTGTTTCTTTTGCCCCTAATCACCGACCGAATGTCGCCCTATATGTGTAACACAGTGATGATCAGAAAGTAGTGGGGAGAGAGAGAGATAGAGGTGAGCGTAACTTAGAATCTACTCTATCACTACATACGGAATCTTGTTTGGATACTTGGTAACTCTCGATTTCTGGCGAAAAACATACTTACGCTAATGTCAACTTCTGTCTAAAGCTGGCGATTTGAATGACATGTGAGGATGAGAACTAAATTAAATATACATGTGTATGTAGAACGGGCACTTACGATAGCTATGGCCATATCGGTCGGTGTATGATCTGGCGGACGGGAAATTGAACCCGTATTAGCCGAGTTGAAAGCCCTAATTTTTACCTATTTGACTATGCGGTAGACGGATAACTTACATCTTGGAAATAGAGAAGAAAAGTGAAATTCAGCTTGAAATTTGTTTTTTAATACCTACACAAAACATGTTTTAAGGCGAACCTTCTTCAATATCGTATACTTTCTTTTCTTCTTCACAGATATTTTATACGATATTCGAAATTGTGTTTTTCACAACGCTACAAATTGTATGCTTTTCTGGCAATTGTGAGTAAACGCTTTGCTGTTTAGAGTGTTAATCGCCCTCGACCTATAGCTAACAAGCTGGAATAATCCCAAAATCTACATGCATTTAAAGGATGAAAGCGAGATACCCTATGATTACTACAATTCACTGTCATTGTTAATAAAAACGAAATGAAAAATTTTCAAATATATGTGAATTGTGAAATTTACGATTGTCTCTGCCCACCACGGGTGAAAAGTGTTTATTTACTCGATAAGAAACCTGGATGTGTGAGTTTTTCTACTCCTGCAGTTCTGAAGCATAACAAAAATTCCACTTAAATCGAGACAAATGTTTCTTTTGTACACAATTTTTTTCTTTTTTGCTTCTGTCACATAAATATATTGAAATAATGCATTTTCCCTTTTATGATTTCACACGTTAAGTGAGACCCTAATAAATTTACTTTTTTAGTACCAACTTTTTTTATTTTGCTTTATTGCATTAGACGAAGAGAAAATTTCTGTCGAAATAGTATAAAAGGAATTCAGTCGAACGAAATCTTACGTATCTGTTTTATTAAAAAATTACAAAATATTGAGTCGGGATCGCTGTCCATTGTTGAATGTTTGCATTTGGATACGTAAAGGTGTTCGATCTTATGAAACACAGCATGTGATGGCTTTGTGATGGTATAAACGTCAATGGGAAGCGACAAGTGCAACAACTCCGCACTTGTTTAAACAAAATTTAAATATAAGCTAATGAAAAATATACAGTCGAGCAAAGGCATTCATTGGATACCCTACATCTCGGTTAAAACAAATCTTTATTTATTTTCATGAGAAAATCACTAAAATTATACTTCGTTTCTATGTAAAGATATAGTCTTCGTAGGAGGCTTTTGTATGGGAGTGTGCCCCAAGGTGGGCCGACATAGTAGAAATGTTCTTGTCCACAATCTGATTATTCTTCATCTATTTTTGTTACTAAAAATTAGACTTTAGTACTACATGAATGCTTGCTGTGGGAGAACCTTTATATGGGATGGAATTACAAAAAATAAATCTTGGAAATCGAAATCATCGGATCGGTCACACTGGTGGTTTTTGTTGGTCAAGTTACTATTGAAAGAAAAACCGAGTTTGATATGCTAAACAGTTAAATAAATAAGTTTGTTGGCATAATGGCACAAAGTGTATGTACATGTGTCTGCAAACAAATTGTCAGAGTTGAACACTTGATGTAATAAGTCCGCATCACGAAATGCACTGTCTATGAATAACAGACTTGTCTCTCTCTCTCTCTCTCTCTCTCTATCTGTCTATCTATCTATCTAGCTATCTGTCTACCTATCTGTCTACTTATCTGTCTACCTATCTGTCTATCTATCTATCTATCTATTCATTTATCTATCTATCTATCTATCTCTCTCTCTCTATCTATCTATCTATCTATCTATCTATCTATCTATCTATCTCTCTCTCTCTATCTATCTATCTATCTATCTATCTATCTATCTATCTAGCTATCTGTCTACCTATCTGTCTACCTATCTGTCTACCTATCTGTCTATCTATCTATCTATCTATTCATTTATCTATCTATCTATCTATCTATCTATCTATCTATCTATCTATTTATCTATCTATCTGTCTATCTATCTCTCTATCTCTCTATCTTTCTGTCTCTCTCTCTCTCTATCTACCTATCTATCTATCTATCTATTTATCTATCTATTTATCTCTGTCTCTCTCTCTCTCTCTCTCTCTCTCTCTCTCGCCTTCTCTCTCTCCCTCTCTCTCTCTCTCGCTCTTTCTGTTTCTCGCCTTCTAACTCTCTCTTTCTCGGCTTACACAATTACAATTATGAAAAGGCTTCCTCTTCATAGGTTATACGGAAGGAGGTTCCAAAAATCGGTCCATCTAATCTAATATTTCTGACATCAATGTATTATGTCAAAATAGCGTTACTCAATGATTTTTTTTTCAAAAACGTTGAACACTGCAATTTTTATACTCTACACCACTTGTGGTACAGACTTCTCATAAATAGTAAAACCTTCAGAAAATGATTTAATTTTTAACCTTTTATAATGAAAATTGATCCAATAGTAGCAATTAACAAAAAAAAAATAATTTCTTGCTCTTGGGTTAAGACACATCGGTGCATCAAATTTTGTCAATATTTTACGAAAAAGGTAGACAACGGACGGATGGACGGAAAATGATTCTGAAGTGATCGATATAATAAAAGGTGGATCTATCTGAAGTCACAAACTTCGTATAACATATACAGCGAATGATTTATTTCAAACTTTTGCAACACATACATATTTACTATAACTCTTTTCTATG
>KK502568.1:236383-251624 GCA_000688735.1 Glossina austeni
CAAAAAACCAAGACGGATAGATAGACAGACGGACACACATAGTTTGATCGATAAAGTGATTCTGGACCGTTAGGTATAACAAAAATCTTCTTCATATTGCATCAATCCGCACTAAATTAAGATATCGTTGAAGCACAAGTGGTCTAAGGTTGAAAGTTTGTTCCAAGTTCTAAGCTCGTATATCGGATAATCAATTTATAGCCCACTTTTGGTAAAGATACCTTAAGCATTATTTCGGTTTGGCTGATTGCATACAAACAAACATCTTTTCATAACTCTCTTAGTATAATTATACGCAAGTGCCGTTTGCTGTGAAACGATTGCAATCTTTAAATAGACAAAAGAATTATTTTAATAGGTGTGAGACAAATTTAAAAAAAAACTACTACTACTTTCAGATAAAGCACAAATATTGTCAATCCTCTAATAAGAAAATATATTTAAATAAACTCAAATCTACGCCGACTTATTTCAAGACGCTATTTATTTAAATTTATTTACCAGCATCCTATACAACACTTTTTAGCAAAACCCTACTGCTATGCGCTTTAGTAAAGACTTAGCTCCGACGCATTGTAAAACTATCGCTAATAAGGCAGACACTTTATACGTAGGCTTACGTGATTCCTCAATTTTAGATTATAAATGACAGAATTAATGGACCGCAATTCTCCGATAATGAAAAATTTAAAAAAACTTGACAGATCTATTTAGAATTAATGATTCAAAGTCATAAACACTATCATGGGCAAAAGTTATTCTGACAGCTTGAATTGTTGAAGTATACTATATAGTGTATCAGATAAATATTAAAGATTTATGAAGCGACTACTAATATTTTTTATATCGTATAACGTCAACGTTATATGTTTGAATTGATTTAAAGTTTTTCGAACTTTTTAATAATTAAATGCTTTAATTAAATGTTTATGATTATGAAATTCAAGCACGTTCAACAAGCACATAGGAAGTAAACACGTAGTAAAAATAAATACGTCAGTAAACTTTAAATATGCATGCATTTGAATTTTATATATGAGAATAAACGTTTAGTTTAACTTAATAACATATTCAAAATCAATGTCAATGCTAACAGGTAACTGAACTATATTTGATATAAATTTTCGATAGATAAAAACATAGTCTGTATAGATTTTTTTTAACAATTCCCATAGTTTATTAATAAGATCGTTTAAATATTATAAGCGTTTATATCTTGCTATGTCCAACGATATTAATCAGTCAGTGATATTAATATCGACAATAGAACGAAGGCAGTCGGATTCTATTAATTAGTTAGGCTGACTATCTCATAGTTCTGTTTAGTTTTCATAGCTCAGTTCCATAGCTTCATAGTTTAGTTTTCTGAGCATTCGAGTTATACAAACAAAATGTACTGCATATGCAATGCGAACCCACCAGAGCAAAACGAAAACATTGCACATGCAGTAGCCGCCCGCGAACGTGTTAATCTCTCAAAAAAAAAAAAAAACAAGTTATCAAAATTGTTTGACAAAAATAACTTAATTGACAAAAACATGCAATTGAGTTGAAAAGTCTGTGCGTGTAGGTATGTGATCTCTTAACATGCGGCATTCTTTTAAATCAATTATATCGAAACGCGATGGTTTCACAATTGGTATCCGTCAACATTAGGGGTCGGCAAATTTTTCATCAAAGGGGCAATTTTCATTTTCGCATTACGTAGGGTGCAAGAGCAGATTTAATGGATTGGGAGAATGAATACAATAATCATATTACCCAAATTTTGGATGTGATCCTTTATATTGTGAATATCCCCGATCATAATTACGATGTAATTCGTTAGTAGGTTTTTGAAGAACAACTTCTAAATTATCATCTGGTTACCATCCATTTACTTGTAAATAAATATTTCAAGGTCGAACTTAGATGAACAAAAAAAGCACTTAAACACATTTCACATTTGATAGTTGCAAAGCTGCGATCCATTTGCAGCTCTACCATGTGCAAGCAAATTGAGTCATTTGGAATTTTAAACGTAGCGGGCCGACGGTTTCCCATGCCTGAATGCCTAAATTCATAGCATCGACTTCAGTTCAAAAAAAAAAAAATAGGCAGCTCCATAACTGTCCATATATCATTACGGTCAAAGACTACATAAGTGGAACGGGTTTGGGTTTTTGTGAAAACATTCCATGGACTTCCATCCGCATTGAATATATTCCAACATACAATCGGCGAAGAATTTTTTAAACATGATTATTCATATTCAATCCATTTAAATACATCTTCCAAACCATACTTATACCCTACACCACTATATGTTTACTAAGTTTGTACGAACTTGCAGAAGAGCTTAGGAGAGACCTAATTTTTATTATACCGATCTATATTTCAATGAAATTTGGTACAGTGACGCGTTTTGACCAAAGGACGAATGCTATTGAAAATGGTTCGCATCGGTCCACTTTCTCGACCAGTCCCCATATAAAGTCCTATTCTGAATAGTCGTTTTATAGAAAAAATTTGCAATTTTCGAAATTTCTCAGCAAAATGGGTAAGTAGTAGTATTGGCCCATTCTAAATTGGTGTGGAAACTTTGAGCCGGCTGGGGCGATTTTTGAACCTCCGCTTATAATGAAAACTGAAGTTCGCAAAATAAAAAGGTATAATTTTCACGATAGTTTTGAAAATAGGCCGTTATATGAGGAATGGTCGAAAATCTGGACCGATCCTAATTATTTTCTATAGCGTTCGTCCTTGGGTCAAAGCAATTTCACTACCATTTCTCAAAAATGACGACCCGTAACTTGAACACAAAATTACATAGACAGACGTAAGACGGACAGACGGACAGACAGACTTAGATCAATTCTGAATCTAATTCTGAATCGACCGATTTAATAAAAGATGGGTCCATCGTGAGTCCTTCGGCGCATTACATACGACCGCACTAACCTAATATACCCTACACCATAAGTCGTGTAGTCGGGGAATAAGGAAACAATTTCCGTACCCGTAAAATTTTTATACCCCATACGACCTTACAAGGATATATTAAGCTTGTGCGAATATATGCAGCACTCAAACGGACTTGAGATAGCCCCTCTTCATATTATACCGATTGATTCAGAGTCATAGAAATTTGTCTGTCTTTTTTTTTTTGTGTTCAACTTGCAGATCGCAATTTTTCAGATATTTTAATGAAAGTTGGTACACTTAAGTGTTTTGACAGAAAGGCGCTATTAAATATGGTTTAAATTGGACTCTTATTCGACCATTTCTTATATAGCGGCTTATTTTGAAAAGTCGTTAGATGAGTAAATGTAGGATGATGGAGGGCATTTAATTGTGGGCTTTGCCTGGCCCGGGATAGTTTTTCACTTGTTTTTTATCCAAGAAATTGATTACATTTTTTATTAGTTAACAGCTTAGAGCAATTTTTTGTTTTTTGTGTAATTAATTTATTAGCAAGTTTTTCGAAGCAATTCTGCAAATTGTACATAATTTATATTTATTAGCAGATGAAATGCTAGAAATAAGCTTTAGAGTAACTTTAATACGTCAGAGCTTGATAAGATTGAAATTATATTAAGTAAATTGGTTGGCTTTGATTGTAAAATCAATTGTTTATATAATTATGCAAATTATCTCGAAAATTATTTTTTCGAATTAATCGTGAAGTAAAAGCAAGTAAATAAACTTGATTTCTTTTTTAGCACGGTACTGAAACTAGTAAACGACTCTGCTTGCACACAATTTGCATATGATGCCAAATACTTTAAAATTTTCTATTCAACAAATAAATCTATTAATCAAAAAGATTGAATTGATTTTATAATTCGGCATCGAGTTATTACGAAAATAAGGCAAGGGAGGAAACATATTATTAATAGCACAGATGTAGGAGGTCCTCTAATATACATATCGTTGATTAGCGTAAATAGAAATTTGTTTGATTTTTTCTAGCCGTTTGTGAGACTACGGGTCCGATCTTAAAACTTTACTTAGAGGAAAAGATTAGGACCGAGCATCATTTCTTATCATGATCAGAGAGTCTCTCCACCTTTAGTAGAAAACATATAATTTTCCTCTTGCCCCTAAAAATGAGGAATTCAAAATTTTAATACTTTTAGATCAGGCTTTCAAGCTATGTCTTAACATTATCTTTAATAACATTTTCACGTTAAAATTGAAAACCACTCGTATATAGGATTCGGTTACTGTTACCAAAGATGAAGCACGTAAATAACATATGAGTTGTAACATTAGCTATGAAGTTCTGAACAATTGTGAAAAAATGTGATCTGCACGTATACGCTACGGTGTACAATTGAAAAGCGCTTAACCTTTGCTCGCAACATGTTAGTGTAGTGGCAGACATCAGAGAGACAGGTGGACGAACACGTTTCCACCACGATCCAAATTTCTCACATTGATTTAGTGATTCTTGTCGCGAAATTTTAAAGATTTGAAAATTTTTTCTTATTTCAACAACTTTTTCAGGAGAAGAAAGCCCAAAAGACCCTGCGGAGGATAGCGCAAATGGCCTAAAGCCGAATAGTGCACCAAATTTCAATATATTAAGAATTTCAAGTTGTATGGTGAACATAAAAATATATGAACATAATCAGATGGACAGACGGACAGACGGACAGACAAGCTTACAAACGGTCCTTCTGAATGTTACATACGTCCGCACAGGTGATGTAGGCTATTAAAAGCTAAAACGTTATAGTCGGACAATGCCGACTGTTAAATACTAACCCACTTTGCCTAGCACGATTCTCCACCCGTTTTGGTCATAATACGTGGACAGTTGCATACTGCGGTTGGAACGGTTGTAAAAATGGTCCAATCCAAACCATTTTAAAAAGCGTGCAGCCTTTGCACACAATGTTTCAGCGCGTTTACCGAACTTCTTCAAATATGTCGCAAACTGTACATTGAATCAGAATTTTTCACATCAATTTAGTGTAATGGAGTACTATTATCCAGGAATTATTGTCGCAAAATTTTGGAAATTGCGAATTTTTTCTATTTTAACAATTTTTTCGAATGGAGGCGTTATATGAAAAAGGATAATGAAAAGGACATTTTCCCTGCGCCAAAACAAGTGAGCGTGAAAATATCTGAAAAATTGCGAACTGCAGGCTGGATGCAAAAAGTGTGGACAGACCTCAGATGGATAGAAGGACACACGGGCTTAGTTCGATTCAAAAAACAATTCTTTATCGATCAGTATCATAATATATAGTAGTACACAAGTCCAAACAACTTGTACAACATGTGGTACAGCATATAACTACCAAAGGCAACATTCTTACTAGTTATGCGATACATTTCATGTCTGCGGTCTCTTATGAGTTATCTACTATAACTGCAATGATAGCAAATTGCAGTCCATTGATGTGTATCGCCATCGATGTCGAGGTTGAGTTCCAAAAACAGAGTAAATATCGAAAAAAAGGTTCAAAATTTGTTATCTACAAAAAAAATATAAATTCAAAATTTCTCCCCAACGTTGATCAGAATCAGGTGAACAGTTGAAGTGAAAGAGCGCCAGCACAGGTAGTCAGATTTACCCCTATATCTTGGGGCAAGGATTATGAAGCTGTAATGCTAGCGTGGCGTTGGCAAAAGACAATCTTATAACTCTTTGCTATATAAACACATAAAATTTGTATGTGAGGAGTGAGAGAGAGGACATTTTTTTCATACCGCTACGAATTTCTCTATAAACGGAAGTACTAAAATTTGCACTTAATTTCTGAAAAGAAAGCTTATGCTGTGCCTCGATTTTTGCCAACAAAAAAAGTAGTAGTTACTTTAATCCTATTGTAAATGGAAAAATGTTTCGTGAAGGTTGTGTGTAATGTAGTAAGGGTTGTCAAGTCTTCTCTCTACGCCCTACAAGTCTTCACTTCACCTTTTATTTTCCATTTGTTTTAATTCCTTTCTATTAAAGACTTCGGAAAATGTTAATAATGTGAACGCCGTCGTTTCTTTTCAGATTTTTTTATACCTCAACGGGTCATATTGGCTATAATGGGCTTTTTAGCCATATTGAATGCCTATACAATGCGTATCAGTTTATCAATAGCCATAACGGAATTGGTTGTGAAGAAAAACCATACGGATAGTGACGGTGAGGCAGCCGTTTGTCTTGCAGACGATATGGACCATGGAACGTCGGTAATGCTTCTTCGCATTGAAAGTTTTTGGTTTGTCAAAAAAAAAAAGAAGTAATTCTTCTATTGTCACTTTAGACCGGCGGCACCTACGAATGGTCAGAGGAATTACAAGGTTTTATATTATCGTCCTTCTATATCGGCTATATTGTCACGCATATACCGGGCGGGTTATTGGCCGAGAAGTTCGGTGGCAAATGGACTTTATCTTTGGGCATATTATCAACGGCCTTCTTTACATTGATTACCCCGGTGGCTATAATAAATGGAGGTGCTACGGCCTTGATAATCGTTCGCATTTTAATGGGCTTGGGGGAAGGAACTACTTTTCCTGCCTTAAGCGTTTTATTGGCTCAATGGGTGCCGCTTAATGAACGCGGCAAACTTGGCGCTTTGGTATTAGGCGGCGGCCAAGTGGGCACAATTTTGGGTAATCTCTTATCTGGCGTACTTTTAGATGCTTTCGATTGGCCCATAGTCTTTTATATGTTTGGCGGTTTGGGCGTGGTGTGGTTCATATTCTTTGTAAGTGGCCTTTGAAATTTTTAACTTTTTAGAAAAATTTAATATTTTTGCGAAACTTTTCAGTGTTTTTTATGCTTTAATGATCCCACTATTCATCCCTATATCAAACCAAGTGAACGCGAATATTTGGCCAAAGAATTAGGTAGCCTGGGTCGTAAAGAAAACTTGGCGCCTACTCCTTGGAAAGCTATTTTAACCAGCATACCTATGATTGCGTTGGTTTGTGCACAAATTGGTCATGACTGGGGATTTTATATAATGGTAACGGATTTGCCAAAATACATGTCAGATGTCATGCAGTTTTCGATAAAAGCGAATGGACTTTATTCATCACTGCCCTATATTATGATGTGGATTGTATCGATCGGTTCGGGCTTTGTCGGCGACTGGCTAATAACACGCAATATTTTAAGCATAACTAATACTAGAAAGATGATGACGGGCATAGGTGAGTTCTTCTTCTTTTGGTTATCTTTATATATTTAAAATTGATTCAAAATTTTATTTAGCGGCCTTTGGACCCGCGATATTTATGGTGGCTGCCTCCTATGCCGGCTGTGATCGCCTAGCTGTAGTCGTACTCTTTACAATATGCATGGGTTTAATGGGCGCCTTTTACGCTGGCATGAAGCTAAGTCCGCTCGACATGAGTCCGAACTACGCGGGCACTTTAATGGCCATAACGAATGGTATTGGAGCCATTACTGGTGTAATAACACCGTACTTAGTGGGCGTAATGACACCAAATGTAAGTTAAAATTTTTTCTATTTTGTTTCGAAAAAAAAAAAAGAATATTTTTTTTTTCTTATTCAACTTGAAGGCAACCCTATTAGAATGGCGTACAGTGTTCTGGGTAGCTTTCGGAGTTCTCTGCGTAACTGCTTTCATTTACTGTATTTGGGCGTCAGGTGAAGTGCAAGAATTTAATGATACTCCACCGCGTAAAGATCATGATGCGGAAGAACGTGGAAAGTCATCTGATAAAGAAAAACAAAAGCATTAGCGACACGCATATTGTCAGTTAGTTAGCTACATGTAACAGTATTGCATTTATGGTCTTCCCGCTAATTTAGTTCAATAATTTAGATCATTTATTATTTATTTCAATGAAAAGTTCACAGTAAGAAGAAGAAGAAATGTGATATCGTTAGGTGATACATTTTGTTAAGTTAGTTCATAAAATTTTCCGGAATTTACAATTACTTTAAGTTCAATCTTTGCTCTACACATACATATATTATAATAAATGTTAACATTTTTCATAAAAGCTATCCATACTTTATTTATACATAGATAAGAATTTATTATATCCGGTTGTGATCGAACTTTTTATACCCATCATCCATCGTAATCCTAAAATGGAGCTACGGACAGACAAACAGACAGGACCATTGATGTGCATTCCGCATTTAACAGCGGTCGAGAATGTGTATATAGATCTCCCTAGCTTAGTACGGTGGTTGCAAAGCGCGATATTTGCGCCAATTATGAGGAGTATATTCCACTTATCAAAATGTTTGCAACGTCCACGAGGCGACCCCACAAAGTAAATATATATTCTTGATCAGCATCACATTCTGAATCGATTTAAGCATGTCCGTCTGTCTGTCTGTCTCTCTATGCGATGCCTGTTGTAAACATTCCCCTGGCCTTCAATCGCTTTCAAATTTGCAGAGATATTGAAGATGTCTGCGGGCAGACTAGTATCGAAAATCTTTCGAAAGACACGTCTTCAGTACGTTGTTTCCAAAAGTGGGATAAAATGATTTTTGCTCATTACTCACAAACTACACCAGATAAGACTATAAAACTTCGCGCGTACATTCTATAGAGGAGCCTCTAGTCCCTTTACAAAAACTGTAGAGTATCATAATTTCATTTCTCTATCCAAACATTTATAACGTGTGCTAACAAGCTTCATAAGGCTAATGCGAATTTTTCCATTTCCAATCCGTATCATTTTCTGTGCAGTTCATAAAGAAAAAATTTCCCAGAGTTGTATGAAAATCACTCTCATCCTCACTCGACTACTTGTTAACCTTCCATAGAGATGAAAGTCTATGTTTGAAGGAAAAACCCCATAAGATATGTCATGTTCTCGGTCATCTTTGTTTTAAGAGGATGAGTGGCTCGTAAAATATTCGGTGCATATTTTAATTTAAAAAAAAAAAGAAACACAAGTAAGAAAATTACATTCGACTATGGTTACAACTTTTATAACCACTTCATTTGCTTTAACACTAAAACTACCATATGGGTTAATTTGACCTTGAAAAAAATGATTGTAAAGTAAACAAAATTCCAAAATTGAAGATAAAAAGAGCTTTACATAATTGCATTAGATTTTTGTCTACTCGGTCTAGCTTCCGAGACATCCATGACATATACCCATTTCGACCAAAATGGATGACTGTGACCTTAAAAATTTATGGAATCGCTACACTCGCAAAAATGAAGACAGATAGCTGAAATATGAAATAGATCTTTGCTGATCGATAAGGAGTATTAGATCAAAAAATGGATGGGATCTGCTTACATACATGCCAACAATATAAAAGAAACTGAAACAACGCCGATATCTTTCCATATTTCCATTTATAACTTTCGATCTAATGAAGATATTTTTGAAAGCCTATGCTCCAGCAGTCCTTCAAGACTGGATTTTTGTGCCAAAAACGAATTCCGATCGACTTAGAAACATATTAGCAAACGATAAAAAAATTTTAATTCCAATTTGTTTACAACTTGGTGAGAAACGTGGGCTAATGTCCATTAGAATAAATGCTTTGTAATACTGGGTGGGCGCGGCCAAAATTCGTGATCTTTTCTTACTATTCCTGCTACAGGATTGAATTCAACACTCCATGCTGTTGGCTAGCCGGGATTGTACGGTTGATCCAAAGGCAAAAGTGACTATATCGCGGAAAGGCTTTATGTTCTAACTTTAAGCTCCACGGAGGTCAGAAGCACAATCACAAAGTCACTAGTACCTGCAGATAAACGTGACAGCATTGTGTGTACTGCAGATCGGTGTTACCCAACGTGGGTTACCTTCGTGGGGAAGCTTGCATATTTACACTCGGTGGTCCAGTCCCCACTTTGAACGCAGCAGTTAACCAATGTGCGAGTCCAGACAGCTGGCTATGGCCCTTCGGGGGTATCGTGGTAGTTGTGAAGTCTAGCATTCCTAAAGCGAATAATTAGAGGTAGAGGATGGGCCTCAGCACTCCCCAGAGTGGGATTGTTGAGCCATACCCAATAAACATGTCTGCTTTCTCCAGTGTAGTTTAGGCCCCTAGCTTATAGGGACTGTCTAAGCCCCTGGAGGGCGCCGGTTACACTAAATTAACCTATGTATCATCGGGCATCGTGGGGTTAAACCTTCAAGTTTCTCCAGTGTAGTTTAAGCTCCTAGTTTATAGGGATTGTCTTGCTCCCTGAAGGACGGCGGTTACGCTAAATTAACCTATGTATCATCGGGCATCGTGGGGTTACACCTTCAAGTTTCTCCAGTGTAGTTTAAGCTCCTAGTTTATAGGGATTGTCTTGCTCCCTGAAGGACGGCGGTTACGCTAAATTAACCTGTGGGTCATCGGGCATCGTGGGGTTAAACCTTCAAGATAGTGTACCCACGTTAAACCATCAAAGTCATCTATTATTACTACAACGCGCCCTCAGGAATCGCTTCTAATATACTTTTAAAGGGCGACCTTTTTAAACTTCTCGGAAGTTCATCTAAATAAACCAGAGGTCTGCATCAGTTTTTGTTTCATTATTTTAGCCTACGCCACTGTGGTATATGGGCTATATTTAGTTTGTGGGCATGTAATCAACTCCCAGAAGGACCTTCTATTATATCTCTTATTTACGAATGGATTCAAAATCATTTTTTACATCGAACTAAGCTTGTCCGTCGGTCTGTCCATCTACCTGTCTTATTTTCTTGTGTTTTGGAGATATCTTCGTAATGACTTGGGAAAATCAAATTAATCCGAATAAATTCATTCTCTATATCTAAGCAGGGAAAAAATCTACTCATAGGAATTCGGTTTTTCGGAATTTTTAAGCACACTTCTACTAAGGCACTAAGACATTTATTTGATTGCAGAGAAAGAAAATCCGAAATATCCCTTTTTTTTTTGTTTTCTATTCGAAGCACTCTGTTAAGTTTAGCGTGTGATTTATTTTATTTAGTTTGTAATTTTGTAGCTTTGCTGAGTTGAGGAAAAGTGATTGTTTAGGGAGCGAATAGAAAAGAAAAAAAAAGAAAAATAAATTTCTTTTTTTTTACGGAAATTCCCAATAATGAATAATTATTAATGAAAATTTAACAGCGGATTTAAAAATAAAAACATTTCCAGGATCAGCTAAAGCAAACATCTCTCAAAATTTTGTAGTGCATAGAAATAATTTTTGGATGAACGAAATACCAAATGGATGTAGGATGTTGGATATCAACTACAATTAATTGTATGTTCTTAATTTCTTCTTCTTCTTCTTCTTCTTTGCAATTTTTTGCATTTTTTTCATTTCTTTAAATTTCTTTAAATTTCGTTAGATGTTAAGTTACCGCAACGAGTAATAATTTGTATATTTGGCTTCCTGGCAATAGTCAATGCGTTCATAATGCGCCACAGCATGGATATTGTTTTACCAAAGATCTTGCCACCGAAAATTGCGAAGGTTGAAATCGAAGAGACACAGCCTGCATATTTGAATTATTTTCGCAATTTATTAGGCGAAGATTGTATGAAACAAATTGCAGCTTGGAAGTGCCTGTCGACGGAGACCAACTTTGAAGCGGAGGCAAAAAGAAAAAGTAATTATGATGCAACTGGACAAGTGCGGACGGCAGTAATGATCTCATTTTATATGGGTTATATAATAACTCATGTTCCGGGTGGTTTACTAGCCGAACGTTACGGAGGGAAATGGGTTCTAGCAGTATCTGTGGCCGTAACCGCTTTCTTGACCATCCTCACACCGTTGGCTATTAATTATTGCAGTACTAAGGCTTTAATTAGTATAAGATTTTTGATGGGCCTAAGTGAGGGTCCGTTATTTCCGGCTCTAAATGTTATGATGGTAGAGTGGGTGCCGGCACGAGAGCGCGGTACCTTAGGCTCATTTGTCTTAAGCGCTGGCCAGATTGGCATATTGATGGCTAATCTGATGACAGCAGTTTTAATGCCGTATTGCGAATGGTCTTTGATTTTCTATTTCTTTGGTGTATGCGCTTTGCTGTGGCTCGTTTGTTTCGTAAGTAATTTTCGCTTCGGTATTTTTTTTTTTTTTTGTCCACTTTCGTGAACATTTGGTGAACTTTTTTACAGATCACACTCTGTTACAGCGATCCCGAGTCAAATCCATATATAAAAGAAACAGAAAGATTATACCTAAGAAAATCAATTGGTAGCACTGCCATCAATAAATTGAAAGAATTGGAAACAAATTTTGATTCTACCGAATTGAGTGCGGCATTAATATCTACATCGTCAAAAACAACAAGTGCATCAACAAGAGCTATTTTACCCATTACAGTTCCATCTTTACTGCCGTCATATGATTTCGATGTTTCAAATGTAATCGATGTGCCCACTTTCTCCCCGCCGTGGAGGGAAATTTTCACAAACGGTCCAATGTGGGCTTTAATTGCTGCCAATATACAACACGATTGGAGTCAAACATTTTGGTTAAGCGAAATTCGTCATTTAATAGACGGTGGCCTGGCTATCGATTTTCGCAACAATTTCTGCTCGTGTCTGAAAACTTTGACACCTTTTGTGTTGAATTGGTTTGTCTCGTGTATCTCGGGTGTTATAGGCGATATATTGGTCAATGAAAATATATTGGATACGACCGAAAGTCGTAGACTTATGACTTTAATTGGTAAGATTATTAATTGATCTTAAAAAAGAATTCATCATCAAAATAATTGTTTTGCTAATTTTTAAGCTGCCTTTGGACCGAAAATTTGCTCAAATTTCTCCTCGTGTCTTATGTGTCACGAACAGAACGATTTTAGCAATATATTCAATTGTGCTATAAGTGCAGTGGGAGCTTATTATGCCGGTGTGCGATTAACTTCTTTAGATATGAGTCCCAGATACGCTGGCACTTTAATGGCCATCTCGAATAGTTTGGGTTCTATAGGCAATTTAATCGCACCATTTTTAGAGGAATTTATAACACAACCGGTAAATTACAAATGATATCTAAAATGCAACCACACAACGTACTAAAAAAATCTATAAACTTTTAGGGCCCCATGCAGAATGTACGTTCTTTGGTATGGTTTTTGTGCACAATGTTCACATCCGGCGAGATACAATCCTTTAATGGGCCAATTGTAACGAGGAATACGAATATTACTTAAACTAAATTTCGAAATTCTGTCTATAAAAAACGAAAGCAATTTTCCCGAAACACAAGAGAGAAAAATCCATTTGTAAATGTTTATGTTAAATAAAGCAAAAAAGTCGCCCAATAATTTAAAATAATTATCAAAGAAATATAAAAACAATAAAATAATAAATAGGAAAAACTTTCCTTCTTTTTTTCCTTGTGGGATGCGATGGTGATCGCTCGCTCGGTCGGTCGGTCGTTCGCATAATTAAAAATGCTGGAAATTACCCGAAAGTTTCAAAGTGGTTTTAATTTATGTTATGGAATAAATTTTGAAAGGAGAATAATTCACAATTTCATCAAACATGATAATAGAAATTTTTCTAAATCTTTTCTCTAGAATCTTGACTATAATATTTATTTGGACGCCAAACGTTCGACACGCCTAACGAATTATAGGTTCATTACTAATCGCTTTAGATATTCCGGAGCTGCATTTGTAAATGACGTATAAAACGCTCTACGTCGCTTAACACATGGATGCAGAGGCCCGTTCTGTGTATTAGGCCACTCAGCAAGTTGTCTACTCTAGCACGAACGTCTTTCCGATAGCCAGGATATAAGGTTCCGTAGTTTCTTCGCGGACAAGATCTAATTGGTTGATAATTTTGGGTAAATTGACCTCGAACGCGGGGTGCTAGAGCCCCTCCCGGACCCCCTCCCGTAAGCTTCATCAGTTTTGCATTTATATTCGCAAGTCTATGTAGGAGTTGCCCCGTTTGCGGTAATTCGGGGTGTGACATTGGTCTTCGATGTGATGCATTTTGAGGAATTGGAGTTCGCTGGGTTGGTGAGAATGAATGCGCATTTCGTAATCGAGCTCCGTGTAGTGGACTTTGTCCTGCAATGTTAAGATTTTGTTGTCCTGGTATGCGAGAAGAAGGGCAACGCCCCTGTGACGGCCATGTACCGACACATTCCGTAGCTGCTCTATATCTTTTCGGCCGCAAGCCTTGGGTTTGTGGGCCAGCCCGTTGCTGACATTGATATTGACATTTTAACCCACACGCGCCACAGCATTTTGGTTTCTCAGACGCTTCGGGATGCGGCCTAATTGGACGCTCACATTGATATTGACATTTTAACGCACAGGCGCCGCAGCAGTCTAGACTTTCAGACGTTTCGGGATTTGTTATATTTCTTTGATGCGGAAAAGCAGCAACCAATTGTCCAGCACTGGCAATGACTACATTACCCGGTATACTTTCAGTGCCACGATACTGAGATTCTTGTATTTTGGCTGAATCCTCTTTTGACATTTTCTGTCTTTGTGGTGACGCCAACTCGGAACGTGGATGTCCAGCTATGGCAGGAAGTTGTTGTGCTTGCGGTAAAGGACGGGGTGATTTTTTTTCCTGTTGAAAGCGCTGCCCTTGAGGGGTATAGCATTGGCGATATACTCTTCTACTCTGATCGTCCCTTCGGACAATAGGAACGCATTTATCCCGATATTCTTCCTGTTGACTCATTTGATTCTCTAAATATTTATAAGAAAATTGCGCGCGCAAGTCTGCATCTCTGGGACAAAGCCTTTCAGCTTCTCTATATATAAATTGCTGTAAATTAGCGGGTGCGGAAAGTATATGTGCTTCGCTTTTAGAATCTTCCATAAAAGGCCTGCGATATAATTCTCTAATTTGCCCAGGAAGCTCACCCTTGTTATCCCCTTAATAGTTTGCATAATTTGTAGACATTCAAAATATGACGTTTAAAAATCATTTATTACCTTCCTGTACTGTTGGGTCAGCACCGGTATCTTCGCAATCGAAATCGCAGCAAGTATTAGCTCTATTACTTATCTTTGAAAGAGCCAATAGAGACGTCATTGCTCCGGCCAAAATTGCCCAGAGCCATGCAGGCATTGTGTTAATGTATTATTTACCATAGAGAGGGTCTTTAAGTTCCGATTCTTTTTGTTTTTTTAATTAGTTTTAATGAAGTTTTTGGAATACTTTAAGCCATTAATACAGAATTTGGAAAATTTTATCTTTTTTTTTTTGAAAATTTTCGATAAATTTAAGTAAATAAATTTCTTAAAATTTCAAAACCAAAAGTGAAAGAAACTTTTTCCAAAAAAAAAAAAAAAATAATCAAACATCAAATATTCAAAAAAAAAAAAAAATAAAAAAACGCAATG